>VWZS01009792.1:320722-413050 GCA_013397075.1 Rhabdornis inornatus
AAAAAAAAAGAAAAGCTGTATTTATCTTATTGTACGGGACTTGCTCTGGAAAAACAAGCGAGGGTGGTGAGGCGCTGTCACAGGTAGCCCAGAGAAGCTGTGGATGCCCCATCCCTGCTCAGGGCCAGGTTGGATGGGGCTTGGAGCAGCCTGATCTAGTGAAAAGTGTCCCTGTCCCTGGCAGGGGCTTGGAACCAGGTGATCTTTAAAGTCCTTTCCAACCTAGATAATTTTATGATTCATCAGAAGAACAAGAAACAATCAAAGTGTTCACTCATGATTGTGCAAATTAGCCACTATGGCTCCACTGCCTCTTCAAATTAATCTGCTACTTGACACAGGTAACCCTAGGAAAAAAAGGAACACCCGTCTAGGAAAAGCTTCATAAATTACTTTCTCTCATGCTGAATAGCCTTGAAAGCCCACAAAAACCATGGGACAGCATGAGAAAATATCAGCCACAGCTAAACTACATATTCTGCTGAAACAGAAACACCTGAAGCAGTGGGTTTAGGAGCAGATTTGAGTGTGTTCACATTTCACAGCAAGCAGGGAACAAATATTTGCCCCTCACCTGTACAGCATGGCTCACTATCCCACTGCCTGGGGAGCACAAAGATACTTCTGGCCTTTTGCTGCTGACTTTATTAAAATCCTCCATTTTCTAAGCTTTCACCTGTAATCTTGATAAATGAGATCTTACTGGGTATGTTCAATGAGTTCACTAAGATATATGGCTAATCAGGGCAGGAGTAACCTGTAAACACTAAAAATGTCATTTTTAAGGAAAAAAAAAACAAGACAGAATATATTTTCCTCGCTATACACCTGGCTATTTTATGTGGCTGCAATGGTCTTGTTTCTGACAGAATTTTTAAAATAAGGGCAATTTTTTTTTTCCCCCAAACTTTTTTTTCCTAAAGAATTGGGAAGAACAACAGCAAATGCCAATGCTTGTGGAGATCTAGAAAAAATATATTCATGATTAAATTATTAACCAGGACTTTCTATACCAGGAAGGTGTGACTGGAAGTGTCTAGGCTGAGACAGACATTCATCTGCTTAAAATTCAGCGTGAAACATATGGAAAGTGATACACCAGGATGAGTTTTGAAATCCTTATACAGAATAATGTGAGAGCACCAACCAGCTGCTGTTTAATTTAGATTGTGCAGTGAATAACCAGTGTCACCTGGCTACAACAGGGAAATAAAAGGTTAATAAAACTCACTACGGCCAAGAATTACAAGAAGGAAACTTTCCTGCATTCCTCTGTCAATGTAAATATTGGTAATTTCAGCCTCTTTGCTTAATTGCAGATTTCATGACTAGATACATCAAAATATGTAGGTTTGAACCAGTTCTAGAAATTAAATACTAACACAATGTAAACTGAAATAAAGAGTAACCTGGTTCAATAACAGTTACAGGAACTTGCCCACAATGACAATGCATTTCAGGAGACTGCCTGAATACATAAAAGTAATTTAAACTTAAGTTTTATTTTCAGTTATGTGAAGAATTAACTGATTTTAGAGAAATGTGTGAACACATGTTAGAATTCCTCACTCTTAATTTTGAATCACTAAGCTGCAATTAAAAGCCTGGACCCTGAAAAATAGGTATATATAACATAGCATGCAATGTTTTTTACATCTATTATTGGAAAAAGTAATGTTTTTCAGAATCCCCACAGAAAGTAATTTTCTGGCATGCACAACCATCAGACATCATATCTCTTTGCTTATGGGGGCATTTTCATACCAAGCTTTCACATTTGCTGTGGTTGATTGCATTCAATCCATAACTTCCCATTGAATTCCAAGGGCTCTGGAGAATGCCATCAGTGACATAATGTTTTCTACCTCTTCTAGGTTTCTTTGAAGCTAAAAGTAGATTTTTCAGTAGAACACATTTCCTCCTTATATTTCAATTACATTATTCTAGGCCAACAATACCTTACATTGAAAATATGTACAGCTGTGATACTTCCAGAAGCTGTGACACTTCCAGATCCTACTTCAAATAGTCAATATACATGTTCAATTTTATTAAAGACCTTATTAAAATTTATTCTGATTTCTCCATGTTAGATGCTAAACTGTGGTTACAAGGCTGAGTCCTCAGTTTTTTCCTAGAAAATGTGCTTCTGTAAATAGAATATGACTGGTTATTTTCCAGTTGTTCTGTAACTTAAAACACAGCACTACTAATTTCTGCAGGACAACAAACTCAACAATTTGGAGTACTTTTAGTTTCTGCCACTAAGGAGCCTGTGTGTTCCACAGCAGGATAACTGAGAAAAAGGTTTGGTGATCTCTAGTTTAGATATCCATTGAATGACAACAAAGATCATGGTCTTATACTTGCAAACTACTGATAATCTGAACTAAAGCAGACCAGCATTAGATAGCATTTGACCAGTGAATTCATATGACACATGCCATGATGCTCCCTACATAAACTGAACTGATATGCTCTGAGGATACAATTACACTTCTGATCCCAAAATACATAACCTTGGAGAGAGTTCCTAGGAAGGAAAACAAGAAAAATGAGTAATCAACACTTCCACTGGGAAAACAATCTCACTTTAATCTGCAGTCTCCACCAAATATTCCCATAACCAACTTTAGCCTCCTTTGGAGGTTCACAGACAAGTCTAAAAAGTACTCTTAAAAAATCCAAACAAATAAATAAACCATAACCAAGCCAAAACCAAAGAAAACAGATCACATATTTATTTTACCACCTAATGACAAGCACTAGTACTACATGACTTGGGAAAACTAGAATGCATTTATGAATCTGTGAAGCACAAGGTTCTTTCTGAGCTCTCAGGACTTGGATTTTACTTTTAACTCCTTATGATTCAGCTTCAAGTTTGTATTCAGATATATGGAACTGGAGAATTCATTTTTGTCTGGTCTCTAGTACGTAAAGTTGTACTTTGAACCAGCCATAAGAAAAGAAACCATATGAGTGTCTAGGTGGTATTATATTATACCAAAATTACTAGTCCACACAGAATTCTCATACAGGCAACAATTAATGGAAGATACCACTGAAGTGCAATTTATGCTTCAGTAAGTATCAGAGTTTAGAAAATTTCCATCTTAGTTTCTGGCACATTTCTCTCTTAATGTTTGCACAGCAATATTTTCTTTTCTATGCATGACCTGTCTCAGAATTTTTCTGCTTGTTCACTCTTTTTTATTGAGAAGTACATCTAAAATACTTAATACAGATTTGACCCTTCTCAAATTTAAATCTCAGCTTCCAACTGGTGACAAATTTTAAAATGCTGATTTTTTTTCACTCGTACTAAGACCAAATAAATCGCTCCTTTAGTGTGGCTGTTCAGACCCAAAGTGCTTCTCAAAAACCTGAGGCAGTCTTTAGAAGGATTAAAAAACTATAATAGGATAACCCCTCAGAAATCAATAAACAAACATCTAATAATGTAATGCACAGCACTCAACTTTTCCATATCAGGTGAAACATTTCTCAGTAATTGAATTTACTTCAGATCCTTTAGGAATGTTGATGATCCACACAGCTGCCTGAAATTAAAAATTGGAATATGATTCTAAGCAATTTTATTTAATAAACAATAGAAATTTATCACTGAAAGACTTGTGTCAAGGGTCCTACAGCATCTTATCTAAAAGGATTGTGATGAATTTTCACTTGATTCAGCAGTTGCCTATGTTTTTATTACTAAAGCCTCCAAAACACCTGGTGAAAGCACCACTGACATGATGAAATATCACACAGTGTGAGTGGTGCTGCATACTAAAGGCAACTCAGACTGGGGTATGTCCCCAGTGCAGAACTCTGGGGCTGATTCTCTGCTGACCTACCACTGCTTTCTCTGCACTTTAACATGGCACTCAAGACCCTGCCCCCTAATTCCTGGCCTTACAGCTGAATTGGAGGTGAAAAGAAAGTAAAATGTTGTATTTTGGTTTTTTCCTACTTCAAATAATTTTTTTTCCTATGGAGCTACTACTTGGAGATAGGAAAGCAAGGAATGACCTGGTAGGATTGTACTATTAACTACTGTCCATTGAAATAAGTCTATGCCTTTTTTCCACAGAAAATGCAGTTTTACAAAAGCTGTTGTTTTCCACAGCATCAGCTTTTCCTTGCTGCTACACAATGTATTTTCAGAAACTCCATTTTAGCAAAAAGGTATGTTATTGTAATTACCCTGCTAAGTGAAAAGAGAGACACCAGAGGTATCAATGAGCTGATGTGAACCAAAGGAAAGATCCTGATGCCAGCCTATTAGCCAAGACTCTTATCCCAGTGAGTGTGTTTCATGCCTCTGTGTAGCTCTGGCACACATAGAATGAGCTGTTGAGAGAGCTGCTCTGTGAAATTCGTAATGATTTTTGCTCAAGGCAAGAGGGATAACAAAGAACCACCCTTTCAGCAGCCAGAAAAGGCAGGGGTGGACACTGCCCAGTGAGGAGCAGCAGCAAACCTGTGCACTGCATTCCTACAAGGACAGCCTCAGGTTCAGCTGCTTCCCCAGGATGGATGTGACCACTGCACTTCAACACAGGAGCTGAGCAAAACTAACAAGGAACAAAACCGAATCTGATGCTTTCAGAAATGAAGTCATGGCCTACTTTTACTTCCTGACCCCAGGCAAATGATTGACATTGGAGCAGACTGTGACCTGTTTAGACTGGTTTAGTGTGTCAACTGCCACCTGGTTTTATGTCATTGAACATGTAATGAGGCTCACTAAATAAGGCAGACCTAACCTAGAAAACTGCATCAGTCTTCACTTATATTTTTAGGGTGATTTCTTCTCAAATAAATTTAAATACCAACCTGAGTCATTCACTGTGAAAGTCTATGCAAGCTTTCCTGTGCTATCAAGAGAGATTAAGGACTCTAGCCAGTTACTTGGTGTCACTTTATTCTGGCTTGGGTGATTTTTCTTTCTTTTTTAGTTTTGGGGGTTTTTTTTAGTTTTTTAAAATGAACTCTCATATTATGTGTTGAAAACCTGCAGAGAAATGGCATGCCAGAACCAGGAGCTCCTGTGTTCTTAGGAGAGAGGAAATACCAACACAAAAAGTGAGAAGCCACATGCCAGCTCCAATAACTGGCCGATACTGCTGCTCTTCCCCAGTAACAAATTCACATTAACTATTTGTATTACTGGCACTGGACCAGGGTGAGGAAGCAGGAATCCTGCTGCACATTTTCCTAAAGGTCACCAGTGCAGGTGTTTCTGATGGGATTGTCCAGGCTGCTGCGTTTCTGGGTGCCCTACTGATAGAGCCATTATCACCCTGGAGCTAAGCTGCACTGCCCAGGGGAAGGTGAACACTTGCTGCCTTTCCTTCTCCACACTCTAACAGTGAATCAAAGGGCAGGGATGTGAGAGCCCTGGCTGTGGGCAGGCTCTGCCCTTGAAGGAAGCAGCTAGTGGGCAAGACTGAGCTGGGAGAAGTGCTGTGGCCCCACACAAGCCCCAAGATGGGCCATACCAGTATGACTCCAATGCCAAAACCAAGCTTCATGCTTGGCTTGCTCTCACAGAGATGTATTCCTGCTGCTGTTCCTGGTAAGCTCACATGAGAAGTAGGGCATGTCAACTGAAGCTTAACCCTTTTAAATTTTTTCCCCTGCCTGAACACTTCTTAAAAAAGGATGATGTTTTAGTCTCATTTTCAGTGTTATTGCAGGATTGGAAGGTCTTGGATTAGGCTTTTGGATGTTCAGTCGACTTCTGGATCTGCTGCAAAGCAATGGCTTTAGGCAGTGCCTATGTTTTGAAAAATATGCAGATATTTTCTGTGAGTTGCTCAACCTGCAGTGCTGGGTCTAAACTCACTGACCTACTTTAACTTTTTTTGTGAGTGGCTGAGTTTCAGACTTATCTTCATTTTATCTGGATGTCAAATATTGCTCAGTTTTCAGAATTATTGTGCATGGCTCTGTCTGTAGTCAATCTCTTCTCTGGGTAGGTGGTTTCCTGCCCCAAATTTTCATTGCTAATTGTAGTCATTCCTAATGCACACCGAAAACACTGTTCCAGTCTACAATATCAGCAGTGAATGCTCTCATCCCCGAGAGGCCTTCAGACATCTGGGGCATTGTGCAGTTAAGTACTTTCACATCTGAACATACTGAAACGAGCACATGTGAAAAAATGATGCTTGCAACGTGTTTGTTGCCTTAAAAATGAACAGCTGGCAGGCTATCGGAGCACCAAGCCCATTTGCAGGGATGGAAACCAAGTGTTTGAGGAAAGATCAGCCACCAGGAGTCACACACGACTGAGCTGTCAGACTGCAGGAGAGAGATGATCATCTTTGAAGGCTCCCCATTCACAGAGGCAGCTGCCCAAAGTCATTTGTTGGAAAACAGGGCCCCAGATCTTGGTTCCTGGTAGGCAGATCTCGCTATTCCCGTTGCTTCCATTCACTTCCCGGGAGCCGTCTGTCAGATCTCTGCTCTGCGGCACAAGCCAACTGTTATCACAAGTTTCCCTTCTGAGGAATCTTCCTGCTTCTCTGCAGACACAGTTGTGCAGACTGAAGTTTCACCAACGTGAAAAAAGAACAGCAGCTTCAGACATTCAGGAATTTCTGCTCCCTGCGCTGGGTGCGTTTCGGTCTCTGTCGCGTGCTTGGTTTGTGGAGCGGCTGAGATTCACCCCAGAGGGTGACACCAGTGACTGGCTGTGCTGCCATTTCTCCACACGTGGCATAGCTCACTGAAAGGGCTTGGAACCCTTAGTTGGAAGCCAGCATCACTTACGCACTGTCTCCTGTATTGTGCTGGTGTCTCACTCCAAATTTCTCCATGACAGCTCCAGCAGGTTCACATTTCCTTAGACTACCTTGACTCTGAGTAGCTCGTAGGCATGTCACAGTGTAGATGCCACACCAGTCACGGTGTTTTTACTTTGTCCTAGCAACACCTCAAGACAGTGTTGGTGGTGATCCAGCTGGCTGCCAGATTTTATTGAGTCATTGGCAGAGGAGAGCTGCCATCAGCAGAAGTGCCCTCCTCACACCCCATCTCCTCCTTTCTGAGCAATGCCCAAGTGCCCCTGCGAGTCCCAGAGCCCTCTCCTGTGACAGGGCACAGCTCTGCTCTCCCAGGACAGGAGGAAGTGCCCACACCCTGTTGGGTTTCACTGAGTGCATCATACCTGACCGGGTCAGGGCAGTGGCATGACCCAGCCAGAGCAGCACATGGTACACTTTGTGCCAGGATAAGAGGGTGCAAACGGCTTTGACATGATCCAGGAAGGCCCAAAATAATCTCAGCTCTTGGCAGAGCTGACACAATTTGTATGGGGAGACTTCAGGCTAGTCAGAACTCGTCAGGAGACACAGTAGATCTGCTTTTTAAAAATGCAGTTGAAACATTTGAAAAGTTCCTCTTCTTCACCTCGGGGTTGTTCCCCCCGCACCCCTCCGTTTTTGGATTTACAAAGGTATGTCAGTGGATAGCGCACATCTTGCGTGCAAATTCCATTTATTTTCCAGATGTTTAGAACATATATGGCTCTCAGATGCCACCATCAAGTGCCCTGCCTGGTGCCCTGCCCTGTGCTCCTCCCGAACAAGGAAATTGCCTCATCTGAGTACACAACAGACATCATTTTTCCTACTCTCCCACCATGGCACAGAGCCATTCCAGCAGGGCATGGCAGATCCTCGTGGCCAGTCCTGTCCCACCATCTCCACAGGGAGCAGAGGTGGCTCAGGAGCAGCACCAGCTCTGCCATGGGGGAGGCAAGGGACAGTGACAGCCTCTCGTGGTGCCAGGGCACTGGTTATATGAATTTTTAAACAAACAACTTTGCAGAAGAAAATAATGGAAATTTAGCACCAGCAAGGACTCATCCGGGCCCAGATGGTCAACACAAATATGGTACAGAAATAGAGCCTGCTCCCCTGCTTCAAGCTACACCCATGTGCTTGCAGTAGGAATTAATGAGTTTACTTAAAATCCTCCTCCAGGTAAAATCCTTGCTCCCTGCAATGTAGCTGTTGCACCATGCCAGATGCAAACCCTTGCTGCACAGAAGCCCGATTTTTTTTTTTTAAAAGGATCATAAACAGAAGCTTCTTCAGCAAAACATAAAGTTTTGAAAATATCCATGTTATGAATGCTTAGAAACCTGGTTTCCCAAAAGGGCTACATGGGGCATGGGACTGGACAGCTACAGGCTCTGGAGACAGACCCTGGTGCTGTGCCTTCCACTGGATCATTGTCTTCTGTCCTGGAACCAATTGTCTACAGAAACAGATGATGGTCTGATTAAAACAAAAAGATATATTATCCCTCCTTTGCAAAGCTTGCATGCTTTCTACATTCCCCAGTGCAGGTGCTCCTAACTTGGCTTTAAAAAAGATCTTCTCTCAAGTGGTAAATGATGCAGATTCATTGGGGACACACTGGATTTAGATATGCAGATTCAAAAGCCCACAGCTGTTTTTGCAAGAGACCTCTAGCTTCCCTGGAACAGAGACATGGGCTCAAGCCCTGCCCTGGCAAAACCATGTGCAAGAACCAGGAGCTAATAATAAGAATGCCTGAGATCAAAATTTCATGGACTCCATACTGGCAGCATGCTGGACTTCTTTTAAGTAGATAAGGATCAATCACAACAGAGTTTATCAAATAATTTCTTGTTTACAGAGCCACAATTTACTTTGATATAAAAATGTAAGCCCCAGAAGTGCTCACAAATTTAATGCTCTGTTCTTTTCTTTGTTTAAGCTGGAACAATAACAACTTGCATTCAAGTCTTAGGAACAGTTCAGAGTGACACTGTACCATTAAATAAAAACAACAAAACAACCAAACCACCAAGAAAGTCACCATGGGAATTATAAAAGATGGGCCTGGCACTGGAGATGAAATTCACAGGCACGGCTGAGTTTGAAGTTGTCATGGTACCACGGCTGCTACGTGTGAATCACAGCACCATCAGACCACCCCCTGAAAAGCAGCAGTTTTGCCTGCATACAAAGCAAGCAAAACCTCAGAACAAACTGTCTTCTACCTCCCAGGAGCTCAGCATTCACTCTGATTCAGTTGTCTGGATCCAAAGTTTGAAAAGTGGGGAGATTTTGGAAAAGTTAGCAATTTTCTGCAAGCTAGGCTGGAATCCACCTTTCCATGACATTATGGAGTTGCAATTCTACAACCTGTGGATTAAGTCAGAAGCACCAGATACAAGTACCTTGTCGATGGCAATAATAAAAATGAGCAGAATCCCTGTCAGTAATCAATTATTTTATTGCTATTAGCCCTTCTGTGCTCCTGCTACACATTGTAGCATGGATAATTCATCACTATCTTGTTAAACTTATTTTGCAAATTTTTACTTGAATATGTGGGCTAAGGTTTGTTCCCTTTATTGCTATGCTCCTAATAATAGTGTGCAGCCATGTGTAAAAGATCTTCTGTCTTCTCAATTAACAGACTATTAAGCTTTCCCCTAAGAGTAATAAACTCCTGAAAACTGGCAGGGGCAGCAGTCTACAGACACATCTTTTTCCCCAAACTGCGGGTTTCTCTTTCCAGATCTATGTGGAACGTCCTAAACCAGATTTTGCTGAGGAGACACACAGAAGGTATATTCACACCAACTAACATGCTAAACAGGTGAAAAGCCATCTGGTATACAAGCAAACATTTCAAAATATTTCTTTCATCAAGTATTTGCTCACGGTACATGAATAATCCTTAGAGACTCTTTCTCAACAACAGATATTTTTTCAAGTAGGGCCACAGGGTCTCTGAGCATCCCTGGAAGAGACAGCTGGAAAAAGCAAATATGTTGTCAGGATGGTTGAATTCACTGACTTAGAAGCATCTGCACTGTTATGAAATAAATGAAGGGGGCTATAAATTCCAGAACCCTTGCTCTGAATTTAGGAGTTGGGGAATGCAGAAACTGAAGATAATGGCAAACTGCCCCTCCCTGCTCCCAAATGCATAGTCAGATATCTGGGAAACAGCACGCAGTTTACCTGTATTTGTAACTAAATGCACTGTTCTCAGTGTTCCCTACACAAAAGGTAAGCAGGGTCAGGCTGCAGAGGTGAGGTGTTACCACACTCATTAAGTTACGCCACAGGAGAGCCAAAGATCACACCCAAAAGCAACAGGGCTGCTCTGTTTCCACAGTGCAAAAGTTAAGGCTGGGCATTCACAACTGAACAGGCCCAGGTTCAGAAGACGTTCTTGCAGAATTTTTTAAAAGGATAAAGAATTCCTCCCTGTAATTTATGACCTTGGAAGAAAGATCTGCCCCTTCTCTCCCTAGTTTGCTTAGAGAGCAGCCAGGATCATCTGGTACCTGTAACTTGGCTCCTCTGTGAGTGTGCAGCCTCAGTGAGTGCACAGCAATAATATGGAAAAAGAGAAGGTGCAAGGAGGTTTCTTTACAACTTACAGAGCGGGTAAGGTCTTCTACTTCATCAGACTCTGCTTAAAACCATGGCTGGTTTGAAACCTGCCCAAGAGCCATGCTATACCACCCACAATTTTTTATTTTCTTCTCCCTTGCAAACAGAAACCAGGAAGATTCCCTAAAATTCACTACTAGGAAGTCCCATTGCATTCTTTTTCAGCTTGCTGTGATAAGATGGCATTGTCAGCCGTAACCTTTAACTAAGCAAAGCCTAGCCTTGGGTTCTGTGTGGGGACCACCCCCACACCAGGATATACTTCTCTGTTGGTTAAAACCAACTAAGTATAAACAAAGGGAGGCACTCATGCACTCAGAGTCAGCTCCCTCCACATAGCTTTTCCTGCTTTTACCTCAGTACTTCTTGTTTTTCAGACTCAGATGACACTTCTTTTTTTCTTTTTCCTTCTCTGGGCAATTTAATAAGCAACTTCTTTTTCACCCCACCTTTGATCTTCCCTTTTCTTCCTTCATACTTATTGGGTTAATAGATTTATTTTTTTAATGTATCATTGGACAATCCCACAGCAATAGGTCCCCTTCTGTTTTCTGATCACCTCCATAACATGGGCCACAGATAGTCATTATTTTTTAAATTAAGAAATAACACACCCCTGAAATAAGGACGACCAATGCTCAGGCAAGGAATTAATTAAATAAATCTTTCCCCTTGTCTACTATTGCTTTATTTTTCTACATTTTTCTACATTTCCTGTGGTATTGAATGCTCTGGATTGCCTCAGCTCTCAAAAACCATCTCAGTACCATCTGTAACCAGTGTTCCTTGACTAGCTCCAAATCAAGCTCAGTTGTCATTTTGTAGTTCCATACATCCAAATTATTTCCCCTTCCTTTCTTACTACTCCCTCACCTTGATCTTCAAAATCTCCTTCAATTCCCACCATAAAACCTTTCCTTCCAGTCCAACCTGCCTCACTTTTCTCCTCCTGGCCCCAGCTGCCTCTTCAAGTGGGAAGTCATCTTTCTCCAGCATCAGGGATAAAATTCACCCCACACAGAGGAGTTGGTGTCAGGTCCACTTAAGTCTTCCAAAGAATTTCACCTCAGATGACTTTCCCTTCTTCTCCTCCTCCAGACTCACTACTTTCACAATGCTTTTCAACAATGACCTCAGCCAGATTCCTTCACTACTGCTAACTTGTACCAGCACTTAATGTACTTTATGTGCCCGCAGTGGTTTTTTCTGAGTTTGTAATAGGCTGCAAATTCCTTGAAGCATGTCTCATTATATTTTTGTATAGCTCGACTCACTCTGCCTCTACTTAATAAATAATGGCTACTCCACAAGAATGCTCACTACACACCCCTCCTGCTCTAAATACCAGCCCTTGCATTGTCAGCTTTCTTAATTTTTCTTTTGTCTGCATGAGTCATTGTACCTATTTTCTGTGTGTGTTTACGTACACATTCATGCTCATTGACATTTCTCTCCACAGGAAGAAATGCTAAAGTAACCCTCTGCACCAAAATTCCTTACTTTGCACATAAATCTAAACAGTTTGATTTAGCTGTAGTGTCAGCTTCAAAGATTTTCCACTTTTTTATTCTATTATTTATTTTATTCTTCACTTATTTTTTTATAGAAGTTCCTCTTCCCTCCCTCCAAAAAAACCTAACCAGAGAGTATAAAAGCACTGTTTGTGTTCTCCAAGAAAAGCTATTTTAGACAAGACCCCATGTTTAACTTGCCCTGCTGTTGCTAAAAGAAATATATGGCAGATGATAAACAAACAACATGCTAAAAATACACAGAAATCTTGAATACTGGAACTAAGCCTAAGTGAAAGAGCTTTATGTTGAGGAGAACACAGTGAGGTGGAGCCTGGCTCAGAAAAACACTGGCTCCCACAAGCACAGTCACAATAAGGCACTTTCACTGCTGCAAGGTCTTATTTACTTGTCCAAGCCTATTAGGGGTTAGACCTGCTCTACAATTGCAAGCCTGGGGTCAGCTTTCACAGGTTTCAGGTACAAATTACAGCCAGTGTCCTGTTTCTGCTTTGGTTACTCACTGGCTTCAGAAACCTTTCTTTCATTTTCTTCACTCATGCTGGCTTTTAAATTTGCTGATTTAATGCACTGCAAGTGAGTTACATTTGCAAAACCTTTCTCTTGCAAGTACATTTTAACCTAGTTTTACTCAAAGGTCTCAGGTGAGATAGCCCAAGCAGGGGCAGGGTTAGAGAGTATGATTTAAATAACCAATGCAGACAGGAGTTGTGGAGTTCACTGTCCATTCTGTGATCTGTCACTTGCCAAGATGTTTCTGACCACATAATAGTAGTCCCATATTGCCAGGGATGTTGCCATCTGATAGGAATCCTCACATTCAGGTGCTCTAAATTCAAAGGCCAACTCACATTCTATGCATTTTAATACACCCAAACTAGAGATACTGCAAATTATTCTCTCTTGTCTATGTCACATATATGTGCACCTGATACTCCATTAGCATTGAAATCCCTCTAAAACAAGAACTCTTTTTTCACCTATTTAGCAGAAAAATCCTGACATCTAGTAAGCCCCTCTTGAAATTTTATCAAATTCCAGAGTCAACTGCAATGCAAATCTGGGGTTCCTCAGTAATATTTTGTGGACCATCACTATTGTCTCTCTGTGAGGATCACGGTAGGAAATACAACCAGTGACAACAGGTTACAGGCAACCTCTGAAAGCAATACAGATCTCTGTTTTATATAGATGCTGGGGAAAGAGCCACCCTTGCTCAAGGCAGGAAAACTACAGCAATTGCTGAAGAGCCCAAGCAAGCAGAGATAAGATAGCAGCTGTAACTTCTGCTGTGGAAAAAGAATATATAGCAAACAGAATTCCTACTTTCAAAGGAGTTTTACCATTTTGGCTTTATTACCTGACTTTGTTTGCTCAGATGCTGAAGCAAGGCATCCTGGTACCACAACACTCCTCCTGAGGTCCTTTTTTGCATCTCCCTCTCATGCTGGATTCTCAGCAAGCCCAACCCAGCCATCCTTCCCTCCAAACTCAGGATGGACCATCTGCCCAGCTAGCCACTGTGTATCCCCCAACCCCACTGAACAGCAGTAGCCCCTGTGGCCAGCAGGGTTCCATTACATTGCCCCTTTTATAGTACCTCTTTTAATCCCTCTCAGGTCTCAGGAATTTGAATATCAGGTAAGAAATAGTATCTCTCTAAGCACTCCTTTGACCAATTCACTGCTGTACCTGTGTCCTGGCCTTAATACATTTCTGAATAGAAGTTTCTGTGCTTCATCACCCTCTGATTTGGTCCTCACTCCAGGGACTGAATTTTTCCCCACATACTGTTCTCAACCACCTGACCCTTCCCCTTCTGCTTCCCACTCCAGAATAATACTTGGATTGAGCAGAGGAGGAGAATGAACTCTGAGCATCCAGAGCGAAACCGCAAAAAACAAGAAGCTGTGCCCTGCTCTACAGATGTTTCCACAGTTGTCAAGATCTTTATCTCCTGTGCTGAACCCTCTAGTTCCCTGCAAGGCATAGCATTCCATGCCACGGGCAGCCACGTTCCACATCAAAAGGGACAGCACCGTCTCGGCTCCTGTGGAATCACATTTGCTTTAGGCCAGCTGGACACAGGCTCAAAGGGTGACACTGGCACAGCTGCACCATTAATGCAGGCTATCAGGAACACAGAAGATGACTGGAAATCAGCTGCTGCTTCTGCAGCCCATAATGTACTGCCAAAAGTCTCCATATCCCCTCGATCTGAACTGGGAGATAAAAAAAATGGACTAGGCAGAAATGCATACAGTGCTCAGAATCACATATGACCAACATTACCATTTACTGCCCCAGGGGCCCTAGGAGCCAGGCACAGCAGCTAGCCTGGGTCAGAGAAAACTTCTGTTCCATGCAGGAGGTTCCTGGGACTGTCAGGAGGTATTTTGCAGCAGCATTGCACTGTGTTACAGGCATAATTTGAAGTCAAACCAGTGATAGCAAGCCATATGGTTCTAGTGGAAGCATAACAAAAACATTTATGTAAAAAAAAAGAGATAAAGATGGCAGGAAAACTGGAATAGTACTTTTCTGACTACAGGGAACTAAGTTTCCAAGTGCTAGGCAGATGTTGGAAAACAATGAAAAAAATCTGTTGAAAATACTGATGAACAAATGATGAATGAATATGTAACTAGCTTTATCCCCAGACCTTTAAAGTTTTAAAGAGTGAGAGGTATTCAATACAATAGCTGCTGTCAGTTTCTAGACAATTATTCCCTCCACTTCTAAATTAGGAACTGCAAATCTACGTCATCCAAAAAATACAGCGTGATTCTTTGGGCTGTGATCATCTTCAGCAGGGAATTTCAGTGCCTTTTCTTCCTCTATCAGGAGCTGCCATGATTTTGTGCATGTTGGAAGCAGCTGCCACCAGCTCTCTGAGTCAGATCTCATGCAAATGGCAAAATTTGGCCCCCTGGGAAACAACCACTGCCTGCACCACCATAGTGCCTTCCCTGTGGGAAAGAGGTGGTGGGACAGAATGGGAGCAAGGCAACAGGCTGCCAGCTAGACCATGCTGAGGCCAAGGACACTTAAAAAAAAAAAAATCCCTTCTCATTTTCCTTTTCTGACCTTGAGCCTGCCGTTTTCGTTACGTGCCATTTTCAAAAGCAAAAGTTTTTTAGGGAAGAAGGCTTTGTGTCATACACTTTGCTTCTTTCTGCCACAGTAAGCAGCATTCTAAGATAAAGGGGGTGCTGGGGGTAGCTGCTGTTAGATGTCATCACCTCTCTTCTCAGTGTGCAGGCACTATGCAATGCCTTGGGTGAATACTTTCAGAGGAGAGACCAAGACACAGCATTCAATACAGCCAATGCATAACGCAGTACCTTAGGCAAACACTCATTTCAAAGGAGTTGTCTAAAAATATATACCTCTATTGTCTCCTCTGCCCTTCACGGGTGATGACTGGGCTCCTGTGTAGTCCAAAGATGAGATGAAAGGACTCAATAGGTAAGAGGAAGGGGGAAAATGGCATGAGAGTTAACAGCTCCTTACACAAGAAACAGACATCACTGTATGCAAGGATTACCTAAACTGTTCTTTTCAGATTTTTAAACATATTTACATGCTGACCAACAAAATCCTGGTGTTGTTTGTAATGAAAAGTAAAGCTTCCTTCGATTTTGGACCAGGAAGTAAAGAAACCTGCATCAGTCAGTAATACTCCATGATTTAAGTGGTGATACTGATCTCTACACTCAGCCAAAGATGTGCTGGGCTGCATCCAAAGCCCCGTGGGCAGCAGGGCAGGGAGGGGATTCTGCCCCTCTGCCCCGCTCTGCTCAGACCCCACCTGCAGGGCTGCATCCAGCTCTGGGCTCCCAGCACAGCAAGGACAGGGACCTGCTGGAGCCAGCCCACAGGAGGCACCAAGGGCATCAGAGGAATGGAGCAGCTCTGCTGTGAGGAAGCTGGGGCTGTTCAGTCCAGGGAAGGCTATGGGAAGACCCTACAGCACCTTCCAGTGCCTAAAGCGGCCACAAGAGAGCTGAAGAGGGATTTGTTACAAGGGAATGTAGTGATAGGACAGAGGGAATGGCTTTAAGCTGAAGGAAGGTAGATTTAGATTTTAAATTTGGAAAAAAGCTTTTGGTATGAGAGTGGTGAGGCTCTGGCACAGGTTTCCCCGAGAAGCTGTTGCTGCCCCATCCCTAGAAATGTTCAAGGCCAGGTTGGATGGGGCTCTGAAAACTTGGTAGAGTGGAAGGTGCCCATGCCCATGGCAGGGGGGTGGGAATGAAATTATCTTTAAGTTCCTTCCCAAGCCAAACCATTCTATGAGTCTACTACCTATGACACGAATAGCTACACAAGATTTTTGTTTCCTAGATTCATCTAATTCTTGCTGCAAATGCTAGTGAGGATTTTTTCACTATGACCATGTTAAATAGCAGAAAATGAAGCATGGTTAGAAAGTAAAAGACACTTGAGAATAACACCTTGTAGCTTGCTATCTTAAGATTCCCCTTCACTCTCCTTCCTTCTCCACTTAAAATAATTGTGGCATAAAAGCTAACACCCCCAAGTCACTGATCCACTAGTGCACAGAGATACACTCGTGTGGGGACAGCACACATCACCTGAAGGGACACAGGCTCCCTGGCTGTCCAAAGGTGA
This sequence comes from Rhabdornis inornatus, assembly GCA_013397075.1. Classification (NCBI taxonomy): domain Eukaryota; kingdom Metazoa; phylum Chordata; class Aves; order Passeriformes; family Rhabdornithidae; genus Rhabdornis; species Rhabdornis inornatus. Next base: position 337,350 of record VWZS01009792.1, read on the forward strand.
ATCACTGAGCCATTTGTGAGGCAGGTGAGAGTCAGTGAGGCTTCTTGAAAAAAAAAAACCAACCCAACAACAAACCAAAGCCTTCCTTCAGAGTAAAATGTGAATTCAGGGAAAAAAAAAGAAACGTGCAATTATATCAGCTACTGGAGGAACTTCCATCTTCCACAGCAAGTCCAGCAAAGCATTTCCCAAGTCACAGCATATACAAGAGACTGAACACCAGGGCATCCAACTCCAAATCTTCCTTGAATTTAATCACCTACTGTGTCTCAGTACCTGTGATGAGATTCGGGCATGGAATCTAGTCAGGCAAAACTTGAAAAAACTGTCACATTTTGCTAGTTACAGAGGTGCAGATAGGCCAATGCAGAAGGTAAGAGACTCATGTATCTGTCTCAGTGGCTACCCACAACTCATCGGGAGAAGTAACCTTTGAGCTCTGTACTGAAATTTTCAAAGGAATTTAAGCACACAAAAGGGTGTGCCTCAAAGTCAGCATTAGCTTCAGTGAAGACCGGGGCCAGAGAGCCCCCACTAACTTGGAGGGTAGCCCACTTTGCCTCCTGTTTAGTGAGAAATTTTCCCACCTTCCCAAACTAGAGTAGATGAAGAGAATCCAGATCATCTGTACTGTGGATGAGGACAGTTATTTCTCCATCTCTCCCCAGCACACCACGATGCACTGAAGGCTCAGGCTGACTTTAACTGTGGAAGCAGGCATCAGGTTTATCTAACTGGCATATTCACATTATGTTTGTTTTGCATCAGCTAAGTTCTTTAAAGAGTAATTTAACCAGAAAAGTAATCTGGAAATAGTGACAAATCTCTTTACTCATTAAGAGCAAGCATTCCTTAGAAAGCCAAATCAAAGTGGGATGCTGTGAGCTTGGATCAGCATATGCTCCTTCATTAGCAGCATTGATAGCTACCAGCAGAGAGGATTTTTATGCCCCGAGTTTGTGCCATGCTCCCTTTGAGTCACTCTGACAATCAAAAGGAAATAAAAATATTATCAGCAATTATTGCCTGCCTATCCTACTCTCTGCTCTAGGCTCATATCAGGTCCCTACAGACGTTCTCATGAGTGTATTCACAGCCCTAATGTGCCAAGCTGTGCCATACAGCAAAACATTATCATTGTATTCTTTCAGTTTCAAACCCACATTTTTCTTGGCAAGTTTACAGTCAGTGAAGAATAATTTGCTTTACTTTTCTAGTTTAAAGACATGTTTGTACTACTGCAGTAAGTTCCTCTACTCTTATAAAGGCTTCCACAATGCACATCCCTGCAAACAATCTCTTCAAGAGTCCACAGCTGTCCTTGACACCTACAATGCTACAGCTCATTTCACTCAGGAGCAGAGAAGGCTGGGGTGCCAAGTCCCATGAATAAAATTTCTCTTCTCCCCCCATTTGGAAATCTCTGAAGCAGAAATGAAAATTCCTTCATCCAGCAGCTGTTCTGGGAAAAAAACCCAAAAAACCCCAAAAAACCAAACCACCAACACCACGTGCAATTTTCATTTTGTGACGAACAAGCTGCAGACCAAGAAGATTCCATGTGAGCAAAGGTCTGTCTGTGTTCACTAGCAGTGTGAAGCACTTTTGAGTGAGTTTGTTCTGAATCACCAAGCAAATGCTGCTAGCATTCACTCAGAGGGGAATGGTTCTTGGGACAGCACATCCATTCCATTCTACATCCTCATCACCCTGCAGGCTGTTCAGCACACCATACCCCGAGCTCCACAGCCCTGCTTGTTCTGGCAGACACTATGCAAGTTTTACTAGGTGTTACAGCACAACTGAATAAATACAGAGAATTACAAGAGCCTGAAACCTCCACCAAGAACTAACAGAAAAGTCAGAGATATTCAGGTATTCATGGAACAGCCCCAGGACATAACCACTGCAGAAACAGAGGGAGAGTGTTGGCTTTGCCTGGTGGGCAGACTCAAAACTGAAAGAAGCACAGCCCTGATGAATCCATGTATTTCAAGAAATTATTTCCAAGCTCCACTGTCATTAGATTAGATTGGCTCCTTAGGGATATTGCTTTTTCAGGTGGCTGCATTTTGGCTCAGCCATTGATCCCTCACAGCAAGCCTACTTACAGAGAAAAGTCTGTGCAGAAGCTGGGTCAGCGTCCTTTTCCCTCTGAAGCATAGTTGAACATCACTGGTGGCATTACATCCATACTGCAAGGCGATGTATCCAAAGTGAGACAGCATCCCCATCCTGTTACATTTTGGATACTGAACAATTAAAATGCTCAGTTAGTTCAGGAAGCCCTAGCTGAGATCTATGGACTCAAAGTTACTGTTTTAAAATTGCCTTTATGCATTTTATTTTCTGCTTTCCAGAATGCTTCCAAAGAATGTCAGGCACACAAGTTATTGTTGAGACCAGGAAGTGTAGGATGATTCATGAAAAGACCTGTTAGTGTTACCCAAGACAGTCATGACCTATCCTATGTGCTTGCTTGCAACTGTACAGTTCCAGACACTGTCTGGACACCATGGAACAAAAATTTTCTGGAGCAACAGCACTTGGACTAATGCTGCAATCCATCATTTGCACTAATGTCATAAGCTGTCTTAAAAACTGCAAAATATGATGGAAGTGCACTGTTAAATCTTTGTGTGGGCTTCATGGGCAAATAACTGTGTTCACTTATTCTACGTGCTTGCTTAAGAACATAAATAGAATAAACTAAGAAGTCTTCTTTGTGATATGAACCAAAGTAGATTTTAGTGGGAAAGCAGATGTTTCTGCCCTGCACAAGGGACCTGAACAATGTTTTAACATTCAAAATTATTTTCACATGAGAATTCCCATTTAGAGGTTTCCAGTTTATGGTCACTGATTTCAAGTTAATAAGCAGAAGGGTATTTAAATAAAACATAATACAGAGCTTTGTGAAGTAAAGCTGCTAATCTGATTTGTATTGTTTCATTTCCAGCTCCACAACTCTCAGCTTCCAGTCAGTAGCCTTGTTGAAGGCTGTGTGTGCCTCAGTTCCTTGAGGTACTTCTGTTGTCAGAAATTTGCATCAACAGCACTGATGCAAAGAGCCCACTAACACTCCAATAACACAAAGTACACATGAAATAAAGCAGATTTAAAAACCATCAAGACAATGCATTTTTCTCATTTATTCAAATCTTCTGCAGGAAGTAAACACTGAAAGATTTAAAAAAACTTCACACTGCAGTATGTACAGTTTTGTGACATCACATGAGGAAATTAATTTATAATAAAAAAAAATGAGACCAGTTAAATTACTGAAGACACATCACAATAAAACTGGTTGTGGTAAAATCCCAAATTCTTATGTATGGCAATGAGAATCAATACTCCTTTGTTTTACAGGGATGGAATAGTCCTGGTACAATATTTCAATTATGCAAAATGGAGTCCTGAACTTACATGACTTATTATAGTTGTATGAGCACTTCATGTTTTAAAAGTAGGTTTGCATTTTTTTTTCCAGACCCTTTTGAATTGAAGCACATTCTTTCACAAAGCTAAAATACCACAGCAGAAGTCATGTCCAGAAGTGGAATACTGTTGTGTTTTGAACTGACCTGACTTAAGACATTTTTTTTTTTTTTGCCAACGCACAGATGCACAGGGTCCCCCATGCACTTTTCATGCAGCAGGTAATCACAACTTTAAATAAAAGAATTTTTCTATACATTCTTCCAGACTTGCAACTGTATACATACATGCAAAAGTTTTAAAACCTATGTGATCATATTTACACTTATACATGGAATATACATAACAAAAAAGATTAAAAGGTTTTTTCCTTTGCATTAGAACAATACAAAATATGTATTTTTCATTAAGGAAACCACTATTTACATCACCTTTTAAAAACCAATTTCAACATATTATAGGCGTAACAAGTCAACATATTTACATTATATATAAATATATATATAATATATACTTACCAGTTTACTCCTCTGTAAGATGTGGCAGAGAACAAACTGGTAATATCATGTCACTGACGTCAATGAGAGCTGTAGTACTTTCACCAACATTTAACAGGGAAAATTTAAACCACTCATTTCTTTTGTTTAAAAACATTTGTAAATTAAAAATTTAAAAACATCACTAAGAGTAAATGGCTACGAAAAGTAAAAGTTTATGGCTGAATTCCCTTTTGATCTCATATAAACTTCTCAAACTGAGCTGCCCAGCTATGTGGTATCAGTAGAGAAGCCCTCCAGCTCCCCACCCTTGATTCTGCATTACCCACCATCATTTCCTCAAGGTTTGGCAGAGGAGACACTAGAAACCTGGATATCTGAGTCCCAGACGCTTCCCTCTGGAAAGAAAAGGCATATCTGCGTGGCAGTTCCGAGGCAATCCCCAAATCCAGCGGCTTTGGGCGCTCCACCAGGCGCTGGTGATGCCCTCGAGCAAGGCACGGGCACTCCACAGCCCAACTGCTGCAGCCCCAGCCCTGCCCAGCTCAGTGGGGCCAAAGTTAATTCAGGCTAAAGCTCCAAGAGGCTGCAATTGCAACTCTAAGCATGGTATAGAGACCATTCCCTACCTCCCTTCCTCACTGCTCTGACAGCTGGAGGCAGTTTTCCCCCAGCAGTCTCAGCTGGCTGTAACTGGGATGTGCTCTCCCCTCCCTCCCTGCTCCTTTGATGGTGACATCACACACCAGCACCCGTTGATCCTGCACCCCTCTGCCTGTACAGCTGCTGCTGCCAAGGTCTGCCAAGACTCCATCTTGCTTTAAATCCGCAGTCTAAAGGTCTAGAGGAGACAGGAGTCGCTGAGAGTACCAAGTGCTACCCAAGAAATGACCTTGGTTTGCAATCCATCCACAGGGACTGCTGGAAATCAGGGATCTTAGAGCTGCTTGGGAAAACATGGCCAGCCCTACCAGTCTCTCCTGGGGCAACAAACCCAGCTCCCACACCCCTCTTTTCTGATAGAAAAGTCCCCAAGGGAAAAAAACAGCAATTCCTTTTTACCCACTCAGGCTACAAGACAAAAAAAGAATTAAAGAGCCTTTGGTCCTAAGGTGTCAATGCCGTAAAAGTGGATGGGGTAGATTCAAAGAAGACCTCTCTTCCCTAGGGAGGGGGTAACACCAGTGCTACTGGAAAATTCCATGTAGGAGATAGCTGCCCTCTTAGCAGCTGACTGAGCAGTCCCTTGGCATGTCCTGCCCTCTCTCAAGGGCCTCAGCCTTGTTACCTGCTGTTTGAGATTGCAAGGTCTACAGGAGATAAGATTCTTCCATGAACATCATGTCCCAAACTTAAATTATTGTGTATTAGAGTTTACCGACGTCTGTGAGAATGGCAATACCTTTTCATTAACATCAATTAAAAAGAAAGCTAAATCCTTAACTGGTCAAACTGTTAACATTTTAACTTAACTGTTTTATAAAACTTCCAAAACTAAATGTTCAAAAGTATATATTATAACAATAGACTACCCTAGAATAAATACAAAGGTCAGCAGATTGCTCGATTATAGTATTATTTTTTGTTAGGGTCAGAATCTCTTCCCTACTCTTCATCTCGACTTGACTTTGGAGAAGTTTTTTCAACCAGGTAATTCCACAACCTCTCATGCTGCATTTTTCTGTGGTGCTCTTCAAGCAAATTATAGCCCTGTATTTAGTCTGGGGACCATCTATTATTTTATATTGTATATATTTCCTACCTATATACACATTGTTTCAAGAAAAATAATCAATTAAGACTTTAAAAGACATTTAATGGATGGAACAAATACCATCTTTTTAATATTTCTGCTGGGTTGACTCATATAAAAAGAATTCAGTTCCACTGTCAATCCAAAATATACTTTATCTCATTAATGCTTATTCCATGAGACATCTGAATTGTCATTGGGCCACTTATAAATGCAATATTAAAGACAAACAAAATTTTATTTTTATATTAGACTTTAGACAATGACATTTAAAATGATATTAGATTTATGTGAAGGTTTTAAAATATAAATCTTCTTTGTACAGCCCATTAATATATTATGCTTCACCGAAATAACATAAAAATATATCTTTAATTGCTCTGTTATTTCTCATAAAAACCAGGGGGAATGTTTTATACCAGATACTGCCAAATATTTGTGTTCCCCAAAAGAAGGTTTCCCCCAGAGGGAGGCAAAACAGAATAGTGGTGCATTTTCCAGCTGTCAGACAGGAGAAGTCCCTTTCAATAGGAACTGCAGTGGAAAGAGGAGGAACTGATCTCGGGATGGGGACAGGGACAAGAGGGGGACAACAGCTTGCTCTGTCCCAGCAAGCCAGGAGTCTGGGAAAAGGATCTCTGAAACAAAACCAGATGGAAAAGAGCAAAATGCCCCGTCACTCATGTCTGCTATGCAGACATGGGATGGACAGAAACAGCAGTTTTGTCATGTCATCAGCTCGCCATGGGGAAAACAGACAAAATTAAACCAGAGTGCAGCTTTCATTAACTGTGCAAGCCAACTGCTTAGCTGCTAGCTGATGGCAGAGAGGATTATCAGTGAAATCAAGAAGCCACAGAGAACTTTTTTTTTTTTAAGGGGAGTAAAAAGTTCAGCAAAACTGCTTGCCAATAATTCATATAATTTAGAAGAACTGGATTTTGTCCTCTTCCTCCCCCCAGAGAAATAAGGGCTGCAAATGGAGTTAACACTGACAGTGCTAACGGGAAAGCAGAGCCACGTGACTCTTCCCCAGCCAGCAATTCTTTTAAGGTGTTTCAGCTCTGACTGCAATTTTCAGTTCCTCCCATCTCAGGCTGATATAGCCAGATGTTACAAATCACAGCACAGGTGGGGATTGAGGAAAAGGGCAGGGAAGGATTTCTCAGACATATCCCACTATCCATTACAGAACATGACAAAACAACAGTTTTATCCTCAGCGCTACCTGAAAATTATTCTAAAGCCAGATTTTCTGCAGTGAAAGGGCAGTGCATTAAAGCATGGATCAGCTGTTCAGAGAGTAATAAATATTGGCAGATTATAGATTCTTTTCCCTCGTTGTAGGAAGAGGCCAACACATTTTTCATTAAAATCCTATTCCATCTTTGAGTGAAAGTCTGATGCGCTGCTTTAGTGCAGCTGGTATTCCTCCACAGGGAAGCAGGATGGTGCTGAACAGACAATTCTGCTCATCCCCTTCACAAGCTTTCCAGCATTTTCCTCACTGAATACATGTCCTAAGCCTTCTCAATCACACTAGTCCCAGAGGCATTTTGGCTTTCCCCTTTCAGGCAGGGAAGTGACAGGAATGTGCCGACAAAAGGACTCATGCAGTACTTGCACGGCCTATGAAAACCTGCCTTTTTTATAAAAACCTAGAAAAAACCCTTAATTCTAACTAGTAACTCATAACTATGGCTAAGAATTCTGAGGAAGGCATTTGTTGAGAGCAGGGCAAGGAAGAAAAATAGATTTTACACCACTATTCTGGCAGGACCACAAACAAGATTTAAAAATAACAATACAAATTTTGGAAGCACTAAAAAATACATTTCAGTGCATTTCAATTATTAACACTGATGCAGGTTTTCCAATATGACGAGCTAATACCTTGGACGGACTGCTCCATTTCTCAAAAGTTATTCTTAAAATTTCACAAAACATATTAAAACATTAAAAAAAAAAAGTACACTTTCTCTATGCTCAGGCTTCAAAAAAATAAGGATTATTTTACAGGGAGGGAGGAAACGCAGCATTACCACCACCTAGGCTGTACGCTTACACTTTATGTTATACCAAAAGCTTGCAGATCCCAATAAGACTCTGATCAAAGAGTACTCATAACTTAATCTGATACATACAGAAACGTCTTGTACAAATTACAACCCTTCTAGTTTTCCTTGTGACAACCTACTGTAAAGCAAATTTTATCTACATGTATTTTAAATAACATCACCAGAAAAATAAAAAGTTTATCAAATGAAAACATGTTTCAATTAGACCATGCTTTTTTTTAAAATCATGCTCAATTTATACAGTAGTCATGTTCATACTCTTTTTTCTTTTTTCTTTTTTTTTAAACAAAGATTCAAAACTGCTGATTGTAAACTCACTGAGGAGGCTGCAGTTTATTCTGGCTCTTTTTTGATTGTTCGCACTTTTTCCAGAAGTCCATGCACTTCTCCATTCACACCACCATGCTGATGAGAGGTGTTACTCCCCATATGGCTGTTGTAAGGGCTTCTTAAGTTACTAAAAGGAGTTTTAAGCTCTGTGTCAGATGTCAACTCCTCTTTGATTGTAACACGAGTTGAACTCTCGGTAAATGAAGGTTCATTCCAGATTTCTTTGTCATGTGCTTCTTGGCTGCTGGCAGAGCTGCCACCTTTCTGTAACATGTAGTACAATATTGGGTTGGTTTTGGTCAGTCTTGGAGAGTCTTTCTCATAATCATTCTTGTCCATGCCTGTGATCACCCATCTGATGGGCCCCTTCTCACTGGGCACGGAGCACATGCTAAACTGGTCAGATTCCAGTCTGGACACCGTACTCCCTAAATGTTCAGGGAAGGGGGAGCTGGCAGGACTCTTTACTGCTACAGGATACTGAAATGTTCTGTGATCTACACAATTGTTCTGTTGCACAGGGCTTCCCACCAACGATCTTACGGAAGAAATGGTGAATTCAGGTTTATTGATTGTTGCACTGGTTTTGTTTCCTTTTTTCTTGCCCTCTGTTAGTATGTTGTTCCTATGTTGTGACAGATCTCTCTCACAGTTTTCTGAGAGAAGCAGCTGTTTCAACACATTAAAGCCTTTACTATCTCTAGACCAACTCCTATTTTCAGTTTCACTATTTGAACCATGGCTTACAGCATATTTAAATTCAGCATCACTTCTGCTGAATTTCAGTTCTTGCTGGTTAAGCAAAGGCCCGTACAGTGCCTCGGTAGGAGAAGCATGATTGTTTCCAGCATCAGACACATTACTTTTCATCTTTTTTAATGGGCTTTCCAAAGGCTCAGCATGAAGCTTCCTCTTCTTCGGTACTGTGCAAAGACTCTTGGATTCAAGGTGTGTCAGCTCGTTGTTTCGGTGACTCCTGTCCAGCTCATCTGTGGGGTAGTTGTCTTGATTCTGTCTCAGCAACCTACTTAGGAGGCCATTTTTGGAAAAAGAGAAATCTTGAGGTGAAAGAGGCTCAGATTTCACCTCCTCAGATGCTGGAGAAGCAGCTGTGTTTCTCTGCAGTGAATGAACAAACCCTTGGAATTTGTTACCCTTGCATTCTCTTACTTGTTGTGCATTTGAATTATAAGGAACATTTGATTCGTCAGATGGCTCAGTTTTTATTTTCACCGTCAATATTTGCTCATTCAAAGCCTTGTCTGCCTGTTCTTGAGAACTTTCATCTCTTAAAAGCATCCTCTCTTTCTTTTCACTTTTACCTTTATTGGGAGTTCCCAGAAGCAGCTGAAGGACAGTGCGCCTTTCAAGGAGATTTTCTATTTCCGAACCTGGAAGTCCTTGTTCAGCGGGTGCCGGCTGACAACTGAATATTTTGTTATTTTCTTCATGCATACTCAATTTATTCGTAAGCAGAGGGCTGTTCAATCTATCAATCAAGCCCACAGGTTTATCCATGTTCCCTGCCAGCAGCTGTTTGCTAGCTCTTTGTTCCTCACTCGACATGGAACTCTGCATGCCGCACTGAGCCAGGTTCTGCAGCAGCTTGCTGGCACTGAATGCTGAGGAGTTCTGGGGACTATCAGTCCTGCTCAGCTTAGCTCCTTGAATTTCTTTGCTTTTGGACAGGTCTATCAAGTGTTTAGATGCGGAATTCATCAGTCTGTCTGGCTGGATGCTGCAGGCAAAGGGCGGCGAGCTCCGCTTGACAGCCAGCGACTGGTGCGAGAGATTTATAGGAGAGTCTGCTTTTGCAGAAGCCAGCAAGGGTGGAGTGCTTAATGGAGTCATTCGGTTGGCACTGGGACTGTCAGTAACAGGAGTCCTTTTCCCAGTCTGTACACTGAATTTTGCCACATCAGCTGTACTGTGTGGTCCCTGAGGATCGTTACTCTTGTCTACCTGTTCTTCACTCTTATGCCCAAGTAACAGCTGAAGTAGTGTTACTTTCTGGTGGGGATTCAGCTTAGAAGCTTTCGGAGTGTCTTTCTCTTCCTTGTTCTCTGGACAGGAAGCTTTTGGATCCCAGTTACGAAGCAAGGACTGAGTCAGGTTATCCAGTGATGCGGGCGGACCTGCATCTGGTTTATCTGTCCTCTGTTTAAAGGATAAGTCTATAGGAAGACAGTTAGAATGGGAGCTTTCATCATCACTGCTGTCTTCTGTAAAGCTGGGATTGTTGTCTGAATACTCATCAACAGTTGTTGGTGTGCTGCTGTCTTCAAAAATGCTGGCTCTCTCACTCTGCTCACGCCCTTTCACGTGCTTGGTGGTATTCTGGCTTTTCAGCAGATGTAAGAGCAAACTGTTGCTGGGAGAGGTTTTCAGGTTACTCTTTTCCACAGTACTTTTGTATCCCACAGTTTTGGGAGGCGAGTGCATGATTCCCACTGAGCTCTGAAAAGGTGCCATACTGCCTTTGCTAGTGACTGTTTTGGGGGATGATCCTGCCTGACCATTGAGATGGCTTGTCATTCCTTTGGCCAAACCAAACTGGCCCATGTCCTTCTGAGCGCTTTCTTGTAACCTGGCCATTGCTGCAAGCCTCTCGCTCGCGATCTGGTTGGCATTTTGTGCTTTTAGAGCGTGTTCCCTGGAGTACTGCTGCAAGTGGGCCTCGCTGGAAAGCAGCAGAGCCAGCTGGCTGCACGCTACGCTGGGCTTGGGCGAAGCAGCAGGACTGGATCGTTTCTCCACCATGCTTGCAACAGCTTGCAACCTCGCAGCACACGACAGGGGCTCGTTCATCACCTTGGGGCTGCTCTGCACTGCATGAGGAGACTCTATAAACCTCTCTTTGGGCAGGTTCTTAGTGATGTCAGGCAGGCTGCTGTCCAGCTTCTGATCTTTCGCTTTGCTCTTCTTCAGCAGAGTCTTCAGGTGGCTGGATGCAACACCATAGCACCTTAAATCTTTCTCCACTTGTAAAGAATCATGGCTAAGAGAATACCCCTGCTCCTTAAGACTCTGTCTAATCTGCTGTGACAGAGCAACACTCTGCAGCCTAGAGCTGAATGACTGAAGCAAAGAGGCAAGTAATGTGCTATCCTGTTTGCCTTTAGGCACATTTTCAACCATGCCAGCCAACAAAGCTTCCTTTTTTCCATCTAAATCCACGATGGAATCGGACAAGCGCCTTCTCTTTGCTGCATTCCAGTCTTCTGAAGACTGCAACAGTCTTGCTTTTTTGAGGTGCAGCATGCCAGATCCCCGATATGTACTTGTGTTAAGAACTGGACCATTACTCTGACAGCTGGGAAATATATTTCCTGAAATCTTAAAGTTTTGATCCTCCCCACTATGCCCAGTGGACTTTTTGTCAACTGCAGTACCTGAGCCTCCTGCTGCTTGATGCATTAGTAATCCTTCTAGGTAAGTTAGAACAACAGAATCCTGGTGCATCTCAGAGCCAAGCTCTTCTCCATGAGTCATGTTCAATAAAAGTTTCCAAAAAGGCTCTGTTTCTGTTCACTTCAAAGACTAGTTTTGCTCAATCAAGATGCAGAGTTAATAACAGGTAGATGTCTACAGTGTTTTCTTAGAGACTTTCAGAAACAATAGAAAATGTATTATCCTAGGCAGGCTTCTCCCAGTGTACACTGTTTGATGAGCCAGGTTTCCAATCATAGCAATCAGCTGATATCTAGGGTATTTATGGATGATGTCTAGGAGGAGCACTCAAAACATGGTTCCACAGAAAAAAAGTTCCATTAAGTATTTGCTGCCTTCTTTCTTCAGGAGGGCAGCTTGCTTTTCTTCCTTTTCCATCTCCACCAAGCTCATAGAAGTCCTAAATCAGAAACACAAAACAGAAAGAAAATATTTAGGATTAAGATATAATTGCATAAGACATTTTCTCCTTTAAAAAAAAACAACATCCAAACTCAACCCCCCATGCATTGTCATAGGCAGAGATTCAGGACACATAAACAACACACACATTTCAGGAGAAACTAGAAAGCAAAAAAGGGACAAAATACATGGAAATTAAAGAACTTCATGAAAACAATTCTGAGGCTAATTTTTATACAAAAATTAAGCTTACTTATCATAAGCACAGTTACTACAAGCCCTCACTGAATTTCACTATTCTGCAGCTAAAAATAAGGAATAGCAAACCTCAAAGGAAAATCTTGAATCACTCTAAACAGAGTTTTTAAAAAAATCCACTGAATTTTACTTCACAGTTGCATGAACTTTTGTTCTGTAAATGTAAATAAACAGGACACACAGCCTATCACTCTTAAATTGAACTAATAGGAAAAGTCAATGTTTAGGTTCACGTTGCACATATTTTCAAACAACAAAATAGACAGCATCGTATATATGAATACATTTTTGTTTGGCAGGTGGATGATACTGCTGAAAGGAGAAACAAAGTTGTTAGTGCTGCCCAGGACTACACACCAATGCAAAATCCAGTATGGTAACACAACAGGGGTGAAATGTTCTTACAACACCCAAACACCAAAACTTATTAGAACAATCATGTGATAACAGTGGGGAAAAGGTTGCTTATGCTCCTGACGCAACATAAATCCTGGCCTCAAAATCCTCCCTTCCCTGGAGGATTTTCACCTCTATGTTCTTTCTGTACATGAAACAAACGATGGCAAAACCAAATCAAACCAGTTCTTCCCTGAAGTCTTGTTATTCTTCAAGAGTGTATAATAGCTCTACTAAATACTTTTTTGGATGGAGCAGCTGATTGAAAATGCACTAAAATAGATGATTTAAAATGCACAGCAATGGTGCTTGTGCTGGATGCATCTCTTCAGCTTCCCTTATAGGACTGGTCAATGGCAGCACGAACATTTCAGTCACCACAGCTCAATACTGAGATCATTACACCACACATGCATCCTCTTTCACTCATTCAGTACTAAACTGGCATAAATGTTCAACATGAGCAAAGGCAAGTGTCCTTCTGCATATTGAACTCTGCAATTTGCTTTCACGGGCTAAAACTCCATTGAAAACTTGTGAATACAAGTTGAAAAGGGATGTACACAGATGAAATCCTTGGCTCCTTAAAGTGAATGAATATTTTATGATTGATTTCCCAGAGGCAAGTTTTTAATTCAATACCTACAGGCAACTAGAAGTCAGAATATAATCAGATCTTAAAAATGTAAAGACTAAATAGCTGTAATGTTAACCGTCCTTAATCTCCCAGGGCAAATATTCCCTTACTTGATTTTAAGTCATCTAGAAAAGGTCTAAAAATAGAGCTATCCTAAAAAAAACCTCCACACCCAAAACAAATCCAAACAAAAAATCTAACCAGAAATGCATTGTAGTGTAAATGTGTATATCCATGCATTTAAATATCAAATGCAAAGCTGTTAGCTATTACTGAGGTCTCAGTACTTCTCTCAGAAATATATGTCCACATTAACCATCATTTACACAATTACCTGTAGAACACAGTGTTCCTTCAAACATGAAGCAACTTAAATCTTAAATGTGGATTCAGCTAACTAAAAATTATTGATCATCTTAATGATCTTTCAAAAACTTTCGTACCTCTGCATGGGCTTCTGCAGAGTTTCAACCCAAAACAGAATAAAAATCACAAATAAGAAATCTCTTAAAAACAAACAAAACAAAATTCCCAATGAAAACATCAAATATCCAGCAACAGCAATACAATTAGACTAATTTCCTCAAATAGTTGGGAAAGCACTTTATCTGGGGAATATATTTTTCCAGCTTCCAAAAGTTAACTGTTTATCTGCAGCCAAATTTTCATGTCTGAAATGGCAATGAAGCTGGCAGTATGCTGTTATTAACATGGCACTTAAATGCAGTTCAGAGGGTATCAAGACGATAAAATTGAAATTCTGTCAGGATTTCTGACTATCCAGTAAAAGCAAGGATGGCAGGTCAACTTTATTAAGATAGAGTCCCAAACAAATGCACCATTAAGCCAGTATTCAGTATAACCTTACTCACTACAACTTTGGGTAATTCAAAAAAGACAATGCATTTATGCAAATCCCCCAGGTACTCCAAAAGCCTCTTCCAGATGACGACACTGGTAGCCAGTACAGTTTATATACAATAACTACTCTATGAAGTGTTTTTCCACCTTTTTCATTTTTTATTTTATTTTAATTACCCAGTGCTAGGGAAATACTGGTAAATTTAATGAAATCAGGTTGCTGCAAAGAAGCTTCTTTAAAGAGAACGAAATCTAGAAAGCACTTAACACATTAGAACAGGACATCAGCAATCCTTCTAAAAAGCCTCTATTGATCTAGTGCTGTAAGAGGTATTAGAGTGTTAAAATCCCACATGACAATGTTCATCTGAGGTGTAGTCATGCCAAATCCAAACCAGTTTTGGAAATTAATGTTCAGCAGGACACTAAGGCAATCGTTTAGTTTCTAAATACATATACAGACTGCACAAAAGAACTTCCCAAGATCCACTGAAATGTTCATATTCTTTCTTGCAACTAAATATTTAAGAAATTACCAAAGCAGTGGTAAGGAAAAAGAAAAGAAAGTTAAAGAAAAGACAGAAGAAAGAGAAAGGAGAAGCCATACAACGACAGATTTCATATTTCCCAGTAAGGGCTGAAGCAATTGCTAAGATCTACAAATCTGTAGACCTAAATATTGTATTTAATTACTGTGACAAAATAGATTGGTAAGTTAACTACTCTAAATGCACTCTTTTTTTTGTCACTTCTACTGTCTTCTCCCAGACTTCTTTACCATGTGAAATAAACAACCCAATTGCTGTGCAGAACCTCCAGGAGCACCCACTGCTTACAGCTCACTACGCCATGTTTATCTAGGCAAAAGTAAAGCAGCAGCAGAATCCACAGCACAAATGCTGTAACCTGGTGTGTAACCTGGTGAGACACTCCCCAAGTGAGGAACACTATGAGAAATCAGTTCTTCAGCCTTCTGAAATGTGCCTAAGGAGAAACTGTAGGCAGTATAGGGAAAATAAGGGAATATTAAAATGTTCACTGCACTACATACATCCAGAATATCAATTCCACTTTTGCACTTGAAGTTTTTCTTTGTTTGTAAACTACAAATATATTTATCCACCACAAAGATTTTAAAGGCATAACAACAAACTTTAAGATCCTTTGCTTACCATAAAATATTACTGCTGCAAAAGATAATGAAATCTGACAACACAGCTTCTAATATGTTAAAGCATAACAGAACCAATTTCTTTTTGCTCCTGAATATTTGGTTTTGATTTTTAAGGAATTCTTTGAATGAATGAAAACCTCAACTGCAAAACCTAACTGGAGACTAAACAAACAGCAGACTTTTACTTCATCCATTAGATATGCAGTTCCTGCTGTTTAAGAAATTATAGACAGTTCACAATTTAACTAGCAAAATCACGTTTGTAAGACATTTTTCCAATATCCCAGACTAACAATTCTAGTTAAATCCTTTTGCTAAATGGAACAGAGAGCCACAGTAAATTAAAAACATTAGACTAGCATTATTTGAGTACGAGGGTTACATAATCTATTGGGTAATTCAAAAAACTTGGTCTTATCAAGGTGTCTTCTTTTGCAGTCTCAATTGAAGATCATAGAAAAAAAAATCTTACAGAAACCATTAAGGTACTCACTTACGAAACTGGCAATGGATAGCAGATTGCCCACATGAACATTTATTAGAAGACACATTACCCAAACTCACGCACATTGTTAAAATGATTAATAGAGGCTGAGATTCGTGTATGTTCACACAGATAAAACATTTTTATTAACTACATTTTCAGAGTTCTTTCATGATGATTAAACTCTTGTAACAATTTTATGTTCCGTTTTTAAGTTGAGATGAATCAAAACATGCATTTGTAAAGCTAAAATCAAATTGGTCTGTGAAATAAAAATCTTCAGTTATTTAATAAATTTGGTGTTCTCCTGCTTAGCCACTACTGGAAGAACCAGAAAAAGTCTCTTACTAGCTTCACTGACTTCCCATTCTCATATTCCCAAGTGTAAAGGCTCCAGCCCACCACATCAGCCAATGGCTCAGACTGTCATTTTAATTATTACAGATTTGAGGAATGCAGTACAGTGATTACAGTGGCAGCTTGGGATCCAGGGGTCCAATTACTCACTGTGCTGCAGACAGGCTGGCTGACTTCTGGTTTTACTTCTCTGTACCTTGTTTTCCCAGCTGGAGTAATAATAGACAGAAACTTCAGAAAATAATTCAGGATAAATATATTAAAGGCTGTGTGTTACTCAGCAGCTCCAGTGACTCCCCACCCTTATAGCTGCCTGCAGTGAAATGTTAAAGAACACAATGAAATTAGGATCTCAAAAAAGAATTCCTAGATGCACTGGGAATTGCAGCAGAATCTTGCAGTGAACTAAGAATGAGTGGGGGTAACGAGACTTATTCTCCCAGAATTATTTTCTTACTAAGGTGAATTTGCACACCTTTGATTTCAGCAGGAAGGATGTTTTCAGAATGCTGGTAAAAGCACTTCAGTCTTAAGTTGGCTCTTTTTGAAAAGGTTCTGAGCAGCAAAACAGCCCTGATCAACAACCCTGGCACCAAATGCACTGAGCTGCACAAACGAGCAGGTACTTCAATGACACTTAAGCACGTGCTTTAAGAGAATAAAGTATTTAAGTGCTTTGCTTCCCAAAATCCACGCTTTATTTGTGTCACAAATCTGTTCGGATGAATGGAGCAGCTGAGACCTCTTCACAGTTTTGATTCAGGCAGCCAAGACATTTTGAAGGTTCCCTCTGCAAACGCAGTTTAGAAAAAGACAAAAAAAAAAATTAAAAAAAAAGAAAAAAGGCAGAAATTATCAGATGGGGGAGCAAAACTCAGCAATAAGTGGGTGAATTCTCCCACAGCTGCACTCGAACTTAGGAATCCAGAAGGCTTTTTGTACAACTAATTGATTTAAATAAAATAAATCAGACTCCTCTCCTACAACTGCAGGGTATCAGTTTGAGAAAGCAAAAATAAGCTTCTTCCTAGGAGCCTGGCACATTATTCACCCCTCTCAGGCTTGCTGCCTGACTCCAAAAGACATTTTAAACATGGGAAGGATAGCCTATCCCTTTCAGACAGCTCAGTCAGGAGAGGGCACATGAGGAATCGTGTTGCTCCCGCTGCTGCCAGGAATTCTGCAGAGCCTCTGAGCCCAGCAGAGCTGGCATTCCCTGAGCATCCTGAGCTGGGGCTGTTCCCTCCAGGCTGGCACGGAACACACGGAGCATCCATCGCTCCCTCTGTGAAACACCCCTTGGATAATGCAGGATTAGCAACAGCCACGGCTCCATGGCCAAATTCTGCACGAGCACAGGAAAGGAAAAGCCTTTTCCCCTGTGTTTTTTTAAGCTCTGTGCTGCCAAGCCCAGCCCCGACCTGACTTTAAGTTTTAGACAACAGAAAGAGGTGTTTTCTTCACTATGGGGATGGAGTGTGCAGAAGGGATCAGACCCAAACCAGCCTGATCAAAACCTTCTGATTATTTTAGCAGTTCCAGTAATAGGATTTTGAAACATACTAGAGCAAGCCAATTCCATAACAGATGATGAAACAGCTCAAAATGATGCAAAATCTACTGTTTTACGAAAGCACACAAACCCCGAGTAACTGGGAAATCTTTAAGTCACACAAAACGGACAGAAACACACAACTAAGAGCACAACAGGCACAAGGCACAGTTTTTCCTCTGAGAATAAGACCTGACAGACCACTGGACTGAAATATTAGCAAACCAACAACTGAGTGGGGAAGAAAAAACCCCAACTCTTCTCGTGATGGAAACTACTTAGATTTACTTCAGCTCTTAAGAGACCCTAAAACGTAAATGGTGATTATTGCTGTTGTTAATAGTGGTGCCAGAGGCACAAAAGGAAGGGGACGCTGTTCCTACACATTCCATTTGGGGTGTGGAAAAGGGGATTCAGTCACCTCATCTCAAGTGTCCCTTCACTCCTCAGATTTCACACGGGATTCTCCAGTCCGGGAATCTGTGACTCACTCAGACCATGGAACACCACCCCATGACAACAACAAGGAGCTTTGGGATGGTACGTAATATTTATCGAGGGGGAATGCAACATTTCCAGCGTATGCTGAAACAGAGGTGTGGAAGTGTCAGGGAGATTTCCACCCCCATGCAGAGGGCTGCTTGGGGAGGCTGTGCCCCTGCCAGGAGAGACATGCAAGTCAGAACGCTGTGCCAAAGCACTGCCACATGGAAAACCCAAATTCTGAGCACTGCTGGCTACACTGAGACTCATCTGATGCTGGTGCTCAACCCATCCCAGCCACATCTTTCAGACCGTGCACAGCTTGCCCCAAGCAGACATTTCTCCCCAAGTTACATGTGACTTGTGGTTTTTTTTAATATCTTACTTCATAATGATATCAGTAAGGAGTGGGAAAGTAATTGAAAATAACAACAAAANACAAAAAGCCAAACCGGCCAACCAAAACCCTACCTGAGAAACAAAAAAATCTCTCATCCAACATTACCCCAAACCCAGTGAAACACCCAGAAGATATGAAGTACACAGGGAGGAGGAAACAGGGAGCAGACAATTGCCTTGAAAGCTGAGTTTGTGAAAGCCTTAGTAGCAGCTCTCCAAGGTTTACAAGTACACTTAAGCACCATACACAGCTTAATCCAAATCTGGCCTGCACGTCAAAACCTCCTGCTGGAAAGTTACGCACAGTTCACAGATGAAACACGTGTGGCCATTTTTCGTGCTGTGACACTCTTAAAACAACAGCTCAGCCTACCTTAAGTAAGTATTTCTTACTATAACAGGTACAAGAACAGAGCGTCACTGAAATGATCACTCCTAGATGCAGAACATCCCATGCTGTTCGTATAATTTACAATTCATCTGGTGTTTCACCAGACATTTCAGTCAATTCCTTACTCAAGCTCAGGCACATATATTTGTTCTTACAAATACTACTGGAGGAATAGTTATATTTTTTTTCTCTAATGGTACTGTAAAGCACATCTTTGAGTTCACTTGTTGATTATGGTCTGCTAACACTCTAGGCACAAACTTAGAAATGCACACTCTGCCAAGTCTTTGCTAATCATAAGGAATGAGGAAGAACATTCAAATTACAAACACCACCTGGGAAAGAAGCAAGTATTTGACACCTAAACTTGTCCCATCAGTCACTGCCCAATGGTCTTCTGCTGCCAAAGACAAAAAGAGCAGAAACTAAAAGGTAATGCAGAGAAGTTACACCCCCACCATACATCCATTAAGGACAGGGATCCAGAAATAGCACGCATCACTGATCTCAACTAACCTGGGAAAGGATGCTAATCCAAGCTCAGAAAAACAGCGAGCAGAAACACTTTTGGTTCAGTCTTCTTATTCGAGAGACCAAGAGCAAAAAACATACAAAAATCTATACAAAGACTTGTTTTCAGAACAGAGGAGGACAATATACAATAGAATAGACAGAGGATGCACCTTTCCAATGTTTGGTAAACCACTTGCCTATAAATAAGCAATTAAAAGGAAACTCAACCAGATTTCCATTCCCTCTGACACCTACAAAACCAAATCACTGATTATGCATCAAACTCTACATCAACTCCCCAAGAATGAAATGTGATTAATATACAGTGAAGAAATCGATGTCCTCTCCTGGGCAATCATGCTTTTGAGTTATGATCAATGCCTGCAGATAATGCATTTCCACACAACTCTGACCTTCTGCTTGTTGGAGGGATCTAAAGATACAGGCATTTATTGATAGCAGTGCACTAAAATGGTGTACTTCTTGGAATAACTATGTTAGGTGGTTTGGCATATATTAAGTTGCTTTATGTTATTTTAACCAAGAATTGGTTTCAGATGTCAAAGTGCAACAAAGGACTAAAAAGTAATGCACAGTATTTTATTGACAGTAATAGCTATGTTTCACTTGGGACCAAGCATCTCATGGTCATGAATGAAAACCACTTCGTAGACTTCTCAACAAAACAGGTTTCAGCTAACTGAACACAAATACACAGGAATTCCAGCCAAGGTAAAATACAGGATCCCAGTCACACAGCATTCAACTATATGTAAAACCCCCATAAATCCACGTTAGAGACCCTGATGATTTGTGGTTTTGGTTCCCTTTTTTTTTTTTTTAAGTCAGTGGAGGGGACACTACAGCTTCTGCTGTAATAGGAGATTTCAGTTTATCATGAATGATGTTTACAAAGCTTGTCATGGACATAAAAAAGGCTCATATACCTACATTTAAGTGGGAAAGGGAATATCTGCATTAGCAAGATGGTCTCTACTAGCTCGAATCAAATAAAATTATGATTTTTTTTTTCTCTCCAAAACAGCAATAAAGCCAAGTAAAATTCAAGATAAAACGTAAGAACTAGCTTTAGAGAAACCTTGGAAGAAATGGCTTATAACATCCTGTAAAGACTAAAGGACAAAGAGTCCTTATCATGATGCCAGAGTTAATCTAAAAACATTCACAACATAAATCCCTAAGTAAAATATTAAAAGTACTTGAAGGCATATAGATGTACACAGAGATGATTGTCTGACCCTCACACAAAGAACCGGAGTGCACTTCACCGCCAGCCATGAGTCAAATCAGAGCAATTAAAATACCAACTTAACTCAAAACCAGTGAAAACAGTATTTACTGCCACAAAGGCATAGCAAAAACAACTGACAGCTGGTAAGGCGAAGTGTTTAACCATCCCTCACTGTATATACTTTGAAATGATTTCTTAAAATTTATGCTGATAATGGTGCCATGCATTTTAAGAAGATAATATGCCATCACAAATTTGTGGAAAGGAAACATTTTATGTCTGTTTTTAAGGAGTTCTTTATGGAGAAAACAATTGCAATAGCAAAAAAATAAAGCTACTTATTGTTTGTTCCATTACTGTCAAGAGAGTTAAAACAGGTGCTTCTGCCAAATTAAAAAGTATAATACAAAGCAATATAGATGTGTGACTGATTTTTGAAGAAAGCATGTGATTTTCTACATAAAACAACATTACCCCAGAAATAAAAGACCTGTTAAAAATAAATCTATTACTCTATATTGCACATAAGTATTGGCCAATTTGGGACCCTATTTCATAATGCCTCTGAAACCAACAATCTCACTAAGGCTTTATGAACCCATACGCCCAAAGTGCCAGTGCGACACCAACCAACTCTGCTGCCCTGTGTGCACGTGTTTAAAGGAAGGGCTGTGCTCAAGAACCTGCTGAGTGCACATGGCACAAAACTGCTACAAGGCAAGCCAGACTAAGGACCTCAGAGTCCAAAGAAACCCCAAAGATCCTGCCAAGCGTTGGTTTTGCAGTTCTCCCTGTGGGAAAATGGGATTACAAGTGGCATGAGGAAGGACACAGAGCAGGGGCTACTTCCACTGCTGAACTTCACCCAATGCCAAAAAAAACCCACAGCCACTGGTGAGATGCTTGAAGAGAAAACCCCACCTCCAGGCAAAAGGCCCACGATGAATTTAGAAGAGTTTATTGGTGAGCTAAAGATGTCTTTTTAAGAACCATCTCCTAAACAGAACTAAAACAACAACATCAATGTCTTCAAACCCACTGAAATCTGAAAAGACGACTGAAAACTTAACTGACCCAAATATTTTAATTTTTATATTTTACTAAGGTATCCTGTGAAGCAGGAGTATAAATCCTATTAAACTGAACTTAGTTTCTCCATCCCTAAAATAGATTTGACATACAAACACAAACACAAGGTCAAGGTCACAGATCAGCAAGAAAGATTACAAAGAGGACTGATGTAAAAGCTGGCATTTGATCAAAGCTCCTGGATGTATCTTTTTAGTACCAGAAATACCACTACACTTCATTTTCTTCACATTGGTACATTACACGTTTTAGTATTCCCTACGTTTAAGAGCAGCTGCTCTGTCCTTATTTATCTTGATAAGAGCTATTAGGCAGCCTAGCAAATAAACTAAGGAAAAGCTCTTATATTAAATGGAAAGGAAGTGAAAGACACTTTTTGCCATTCTTTTCACTCTATTCAGTCATTGCTAATATACATTAAATTACAAATCTAAAAGGAAAACCCACTCAAACACACAGCAAAACCAAGAGCAAGCTGAAGAGTCAGGACCTCAGGTTTTAACTTGGAGCAGCCCAAGACACTTATCTTAATATAACAATTGTATATTTGGATGTGCACTTCCAAGCACAACGCTTGCTTATTTACCCTAATTATCTGTGTGCACAGCATATATTTCTCAATTAACAACAACAAAAAAAAAAGAACTCAAGGTCTGTGCAGAACACAATCACTAACCTCTTCCATAATCAGGACAACATTTACCTCCTAGAAAGCTTCTCTAATGCTGAACGCCAAGTGAGTGAGCAGATTAAACACAGTAGCAACAGTTGAAAGACTCATTAAAAGCCAGCTGCTGAAAATAGTCAGCAATGAAAGTCATTTACTGATCTATCCATCCATCCATCCACACACTGATACATTCTCAAAGGCTCAAGCACATGCAGGAGAGTATTTGGCTTGCAGGGCACGTCTAGCACATGTACCCTTCTGGTGCCCAAACATGAGGAAGAGGTGTCTTGGGTGACACAATGGCACTCAAAGCTGCACTGCTGCCACAAAGTTTAGATGCTCATCATAATAGGTAGTAATTTAAAGAACAGTGTGGTTTGTACTCTTAATTCTTAACCCCCACTTTCAACACCAGCACTGCTCTGATGTTAGTCTAGACATGAGTGGGAGCAATTTATATTTAGACAGAGAGATATGTCTATATATAGGATTGCTTGTATTAGTGTCAAAGCTTTTATTGGAACCCATTCGGGGTGACCAGCATAGCTCACTAGTATGTGGGCATCTTGGACATTGCCAGTAACACCTTCATGCCATCACATACCCTCCTGCACCTTGTTTCAGCTATTCAACATTTTCTTCCATTTTTGTAGAGGTAGTACATGTGCAGCTCTCTACCTGTATGACTAGGTTGTCTCAGCTACTAATAAAAAGGTCTCAAATTAAAAAAAGATGGAAAAAAAAAGGTTTAAAATCTTGTCTCCTTTTTGAAAATATCCTTCACAAGAATTAGGCTGTCACCCTTTTAAGCTATAGCATTTCCTGAGCTACTAGGGCCAAATACAAATCACTCCTGAAGCCTGGGCTGCCAGCTTCTCAGCACTATGGTATAGGTGCTTTTAACTCTGATAGTGATTCATCAGATCCTAAAACAGTCACTGGTTTAAGATCAAATCGATTTAAGTTGTAGATCTCAGGGCAATACAATTCTGCTCTTCCTTAGTCCCCCTTTTGTAAACCTTTTCAGCAAAATAGGAGGAAAAAAAAGGAGGTTGGTTAATTTTTTTTTTCCAAGTAGAATTTCTATCCTTCCTACTTTGTGAAAAGCTGATAAAGCTTCTCACCGTACTGTAGCGTTAGAAAGGAAAAAATGAAAAAAAGTAAATCAGGCAATGATTACAACAAACCAGCAGAAGTTCCTTCCACATCCACAAATCAGCAGCTTACTCTGAGAACCAAGCACACATGAAAATGTGTATATAGGACATTCCACAACTAAAAACATTCTAGGAAACACATCAGCTTATTAGCAGTACAGCTGCCCAACATGTGAAACCCTAAAGCAAGTATATTTGGAGTCACGCAGCTTTTTACAAACACGTGAAAACTGAAATGCTGAAAAAGCCTTTGCTTTGACTGAAGTGTATTACAGTTAGTAACTGTTCATTCACTCATGGCAAGTCTTCTCTGAAGCTTATACTATAAAAACCCTCTTTAATCTTCACAACTAAACCTTTAATAAAACAAGTCAGCAGCAGTTGTGGGTTTCGGTTTTTTCCTGTTAAATACAAGCCCACACTCTTTTACACATGTAAACCTGCAGAAGTGAGAGGTTTCTGCTTGTTCTAACTTTGGATCAAACACCCACTTTTTGAGCAGCAGGGATGTGCAGGCTGCTAGCAGCAGCCAGTGGTGGTTTTGGCTGTGACACTATGCAGAAAATATCTGAAATCCAGTTCTTATCCATTCCTCCTTGGAGAGCTGGAACAGGCATCTTTCCACACAGTGATCCAAATGTAAAGCACTTCAAGGGTGCTGTCTTTTAAAAGGGTAATGACAAACAGGAATAAACAACCAGCCAATACAGCAAGGACAATAAATATGACAGCTAGCACAAAGTACTTCTGGTCAATTTAGTAGTCAACAACAGTCCACAACCATGGATTATGTTGAAGGACTGGATGGCTATCAATGCCCAATTCTGTAAACGTACAATTTTTACTTATTTTCTAGAAAAAATATTGTCTGTGGTTATATTTGCATGTGTGAAATGTCAAAATAAGTTTCTAATAATCTTAAAATACTGTATCGATGAACAGTGTAGTAGTAAGTTCTTGAACTTTGTACTTCCTTTTTACTTACTTATTTTCCCTGACGTAAGTAGACCAATGAATTTTAATGGCACAATAAAATAATGGCAAGGTTATGCACACATGCAGATCTGTGCATGAGAGAGGCATCTAAATGATGCCTCTCTCATGCACAGATTAAAGTCACAGACATATGCAAACACATTTTCAAGTTACAAACACATGTTGATTCCAAACATATATTCAAGTTACAGACATATGCATAGGACAGAGGGATAGCTACCATGCTAAAACCCAGTAACACATCACTAGTTTAAGCATCATGACTACTAAAAGCAAACTAGTTTACACTGAAAGTTTCAATATTCTATCATTCAGGATGCAGCATAGCATTTCCAAGATGTGCAACATCAGTTATTGCAGTGTTCCCATTCCTCAAGCTGTTCAACACACAGCAACCATTGCAGGTGATTTGGTTTCCCACATGCTGGAAGTCTGGTATCGATTCATCATCGAATAAGAGTGGTGACAATGAAAGGCAGTGGGGGGTAGGTGGTGAATTTCTCTCTGCAAATCTTGTCTCAGCTTTGGGGGAAGTATCTCAGAATTACAGTTTTAATCTATTCACTTAATGACTACTGAAAGAACATGGTGAGAGTGGGGGAAATTGTAATGACAAAAGACCTAAAAGTCAAGAATCTAGAGAATAAACAGGTGAAACTGCACCAAAGTAGCTCAAGCCATGTATGATGTAGTGTAAAGTCATTATCTGATACTCATGATCTTTTTCTATTGATTCAGCTGATCAGGCTTTCCAGCTTACCCTGCCATAACAGAGATCTGGACATGGCTGACAGGTCACAACCCATGCTCTTCGTGTTATATAAAGCCATCTTGCCTTGATGTAACTGGAAGAGACATTTCCCAGCTCAATGTAACATCAATAAGTAACTCCAGTGTTTTCTAAATCAATATAGTAAGGCCTTGTCAATAACCTGATGGTAAGTTTCACTGACTGCCTGCATTATTACTAAACCACTTTTTTTGTTGTTTTCTTCTCTTTTTCAATCTATACATATTGTTGCTAAAGAAGGATGCTTTTGTTCAAAATCTGTTGCTCAATTTCATCAGTGAGCGAGACCAAAAGAACTCAAATGAACACATTAATGTGATTTCGTTCAACAGCAGTTAAGACTTGTGAGTACCTGCAGAATCTTACATAACCACAAAAAACTCCCAAATACCAAATAAATGCTGAAGCATATCCTATTGGAAAGGGAGGTACAAGCCAAAAACGGCAACAAAGGAATACCAGAGGGAAAAAAGCCCATAAAAAAATCCACAACCCAAAACATCTTCTCAAAGGGACTTCACACTCTTAAAAGCATACAATTTAAAATCCATTTGTTGAGAAAAAGCCAGAAGTTCTGGTGGGCAGGTGAGCATGTCTTTAGCCTTTCAGGAAACTCAGCAGATTGTTACCTTGGCACCCTAGTTACCCATCTCAGGAAAACAAGCTCAGGACTATACAGGGATGTGAAATGAACCAAATTCTGACTGGGAATTCCTTAGAGGGATAAGGACCAAAGCTAGTGTGAAAGAGACAAAGGTACACTCCATATCTGGGATGAAGAAAAATACAGGTTAATAAGCTTTTCAAGTTCAGGGCAGAAACTCATACCTTTCAAATGTCAATGCAGGATCTTTGTGAATCTGGTTTTCACTCCTCCCTGCCAAAAATAAATACATTATAATCAGGATGCAGAAACTTATGGTGGAAAATAATTATATTTCTACAATATCAGGAAAGTCATTCTGTTAATTCAGTATCAGCTCACAAAAGGGAGCCCATCTTATTTCTTAACAAGGTATCAACAGATTAATTTTTTCCCCAAAGCTGGTTATACTCGTAGTTGATTTGCGAGAGTATCAGAGCTTGACAAATGAAACTGAGCTGAGCAAGCTGGTAAAGGTAACCTGCCAGGAGAGAGGGGATAGCTCTCCTTGCCTGGTTAATACTACCCACCTTGTGAAAAAAAGCTGTCATCAGGAAATTATCTTTATTCTAACACTCCCACTATCCGTTTACCCGCCATGACTAAAAAAAGCCCCGAACAAACAGCCAAAAAGAAACCAAGAACACACAACACATCCATGGCACTGCATTCTGCTTCTCTAAAATCTGACTCATTTTCTCCTGCTATTATCATCATTACTCTCATTCAGTCTTCCCCCAGCTCCCCACTTCCACAATCCACACTTGTGTAGCATTAATGACATCCAAAGACCATTCCACACCACACAAAACACAGCTGTTATTGTAATCTTTCCCCTGAAGACACTCTGTTCATATAACCCTTTACTTCAACTTTTCAATTCATTTTCTCTTGCTCTAGATTAAATTTAGAATTTCTCATCTGAGTTCTAAGGACATTAATAACTTTCATTCCTATCCACATAACCTAACCACTTATTGTGTCCTTTTTCCTTACCCTTTTGTTTCCACAAACACTCATTTTTGCTGTAATACTCAGGCACCTCTCACACAGGAAATTCCATTACGCTTCTGCACTGCTCCCCAGGTGAAGATCATCTACACTCCGGAGGCTCGCTCTTCCTTTCCTCCAGCAGTAAATTACCAGAGCAAAAATTAATCCAAATCCACCAAAATATCTCCTGCAAGACCACAAGCCAAAACACAAATGATATATGTTGCTTGCCTTTCCTCACAGACTTGTTTGTTCCCTTTTCCTCATCATAGTCTATATGAAGTTTAAAATAAATACATCTGCACCTGTGAGATGCTGACAAGTTCAGCTGGGCAGCAATTAAACGAAGCCCTAGAGCAACACTGGCCTCCAAAATAAGTATGTTTTCTCTTCCTCTTACAGAAGAAAAAATGCATTTATTGGTTTTGCAGTACAACAATATGTGCTGCTGTAATAATAGTTTTCACCCAATACCTTTCTTTTACTACATATGATTGGAAGGGAAGGAAAGAATGATATACCCTAAAAGATCAACAGAACACAAAGACTAATGACAGGAAGAAAAGGGTACAAAAGGCCTAAAATATAATGTAGAAGGGCCAAAATATAGTATCAAAGGGCTCCCCCTCTCTTAAGCTGCTACTTTTTTTGCAACTAGTGAAAGCTCTTTCTCTTCTCCAGCTGGTACAACGACAATATCCCTACCCTGATGCAACCTGCTTTCACTTCAGAGGGCACAGAGGCAAGAACAACCAGAGAGTAAAAAATACTGCTCCTGGGAAAGAAAGGAGATACACATTTTCAGAGATACTATGACTATTTACTTACATTTAATCATGACAATGAACAATGACATGGATGAGGAAACTTTTGAGGAGCACGGTGCGGGCTGAGGGAGCACCTGGGCTAAGCATAAACCCAAACCTCCTCCAACGGAACAAAGGAAGCTTTCTGTGTCCCAGCTGCCTTAATGAAATAACCTTCTGAGCCCAAACTTAACACTGCAAGTTTCCATTTTTTTTGAACATAATTTCTTCACCTCAAACCAGAGTGGTTTGATTTACTGGGTCTACGTCTGAATTCTGTTTTACTGCAAATAAAATGTAACCCTTGCTCCCAAAGTCACCTCGGTATCTCTCTACTAAATCATGTAAACCAGAGTTTGCTTGTAGCACTTTGGAAGGTGAACAGTTTGGCTGACCAAGAATAACCTACGAGGATGCAAAAAATTCCGCTTGCCTTCTTTATATGCTGCCAGGTTTATGAGAGCAAGTCTGTCTGTGCTTGACATTTGGCATAATTACTATTGTAAAACATTTTATATTCCTGTAAATTCAGCCTACGACCCCAAAGTGCTTACAAACTGAGATGAGATGCGGAGATAATGAAGCAGAAAGGAAAGATGTAGGGGAAAAGTAGGTATAAAGAGGAAGGAAGCATCAATGCCAGGAAAGACTGTGAGACTGTTCAAGATGCCTGACCACCATGGAGTCCTGAGCTGTAAAAAATGACAAGCAGGAACAGGATCATGTAGGATACTGTACACTGTAAAACATTATAATCAACTTGCTTCACTAAAATATAAAGCCAGAGGTGAAATTCCAGGTAGCATGGTCCCTAAAGCACCAGCTGTATTTCTCTACTAGGTTGTAGGAAGCACATCCACTGAACTGCAATAAGCTTTGCCACAATGCATATGGATGGAAAGGCCAAAATTTTCAGAGGTTTACATGATTTTTACTGTGATCTTGACCGATGGAACAAGAGGAAGAATCGGAAGCTCTGAAACATCTTGATTTTGATCTGTTGCAGAAAAATGGGAGGGAAAGGAAAAAAAACCCAGTAAATTACTGTGTGTCCATCACCACTCAAGACCAAAAGCTCCACTTGTATGGGGGGCATGGGGGTAAGATTCCAAAACAAAAATTAATGGACTTTAAACCATTCTTGCAGTTCGCTTCCACATGTAAGATATGAAGCATGCACTGAATGCAATATATTTTTGCCAGCTGCTTGGTAAGACATAAATGATTCAAGAACATGGAGTAACAACAACAAGCTCCTTTTTGCTAATATATCTGAAAACATCTTTCTTGTCTTTTCTACAAATTCTTGTATTTCACTTCAGTTACTTTACTTAAAGCAAGTGCATATTTTTCAAGAGCAAGCATAATCAATGTTCCTCACAAACAATCACAAGAAAGCTAATGGTATTTATGACGTCTTTGTAATGCACATCCAGAAAATCCAGACTACTTGATAGGGATATGTATGCACAATCTTTGCCACTTCAGGTACTTAAACCTCCCTTGTTTAATATTTATTTTTGTATAACTGGCAAATTTGATTATGAGCCTAATTTTTGCATAGTAAAGCTCATCCAGCCATTTTTAATTTCAAACTGGCTTGCACTCCATCATGACGAGCTGAATGCTACAAAAATCTTTGACATCATGACCTCATAAATCTTGGAGAACAGAAGAAATTCTCAAAGGAGCAGGGAACTGTTGGTAAGATACTTCTTCCACCGCTGACTGTACTCTGTCAGCTGTAACTATGTGCAAGTGTCCACACTTGCAAATTACACAAAACATGCATCTGAACTACCCTTCCATGAAATTATTTTCTCTGGTAAAATGACAGTCACAGGTAGAAAGGCTGAGGAGAAGAAGAAAATATTTGAAGTTGACCAAGCATCAGGGGCTTTTTTGATGAAACATACAACCATAATTTAAAAACTTAATACCAATAAAAAAATAATCTTGATGTACTCCACCATCAAGCTGCAGAGTATAAGCAACATCCTAAGTACAGAAAGGACTTTCATAGACTTATCCATTCACTATATGAATCTGGAAATAAAATCCCAAACTATTTTGGATTGGCGTGAACTACAGAATTAAATTATATATTGCCTATACATAAACTGAGGTCATTAAAAAAACCCACTCACAAGCAAACTAACAAGAAAGAGGCATTTCAGTTACCAAAGACCTGTTTCAATCTGACATCTAAATATCTGATGTTAGATGGCTGCTGCTATTTGCAGACTGATCACAGTAATTTCACTCCTCCGTTGTTCACCAGGACCTCTCATTACATGCACTGTGTGGGTCTAAACCATGTTGGAGGCTACTGGGCACTGTCAATATTGCAAGAAAAAAAGATTCCATCTTGGAACAAAACAGAACATTTTAGCAACATCCATGAACATATCACAGCAGTGCTTTGGAACATTGCTACTGTATGCATGAGGAACAGCGAGGACAGGAGAAGATTAAGTAGCTTGTTCAATAACACATTAACTCCATATCCATAGCAAATAAAGAAAGACTTTCTGCATTTCAGCTGAATTATAAGATACTCTCTCTACAGTTTTTGGGAATTTTTCCCCTACTAGTGAAACCAAACAACTGGGTACCTTAAACTTGAGGAAACAACAGTGCTTCCTACTAAAGGAGTAGGAATGCACACTACAATAAATGCCTTTCTCTTCCAAAATAAGACAAATTACTGGCACTCCCATCACCCTCAGGTGGAGAAGTATGTCAATCAAATGCAGTAAATATGGGTGTTCCACTATACCTGCTGAAACGGTGTCCTTTCCAACAAAACACCACCTCAGTACTGAACTAAGTAACAGTACTGAACTAAACACAAATGATGGCATTATGATCAAAAATATAATTCCACCAACTTTCCCTATTTCTCAGGGATCTAACATGATGAAGCAGTCCTAATGAGCTGGGCAAGAACTATTACATGGACTGGAGCTGCAAAAAGCACTGCACAGCAGAAGCTCTTCTGATCCACTGATCACTTTCAGTCTCTTTACTAACCAAGTACAATCAAGTCCTTTCTATCCTGAAGTAAGGGTGTCTCATAGTCAAGTATGTCTGTACACATATCTAAGCACTTCCTGCCCAAACAGGTCCATTTCTAATTCCTTGCTTTAGAAAGCTATTAAAACCTGGCTTTTACCAGTCTAATTCAGCTACAATACACTCACAGCTCAGACGGACCAGAACACAGGGTGTGCACTCATCCCTGGTTCCACCAGTGAAGAGGCAGAAGTGCAGCAGCCTGTGCCAGCAGCAGAGCAGTGAAGGAACTGATGCTACAGCACCAAGTGAATCGAGACAGCTTTCTTCGCACATGCTGAACTGCTCAGTGGTGCCCAGCCTCTGGAATCCTGAATTACACCAAGTCTGAGTCACCTCAGCAAATCTCCCGAATAACTAGAACTAAGCCTGCAGAAACAAGTTTGCTCCTCCTCAGTAATCAATACTTGCATTTTTCCCAAGGAGTCTGTACAAACTAGAAAGCTTCAAAAGCTGGAAGTTTCCAAACTGACCAAACTCAGGCAGTAACTTGGTGCCTATAGCTATTCATTTGTAGAACCTGCAGATACCTGCCACACTCTGCTCTCTTTGCCAGAGTGAGAGAAAATGGATCAGGCAGCTGCCAGTGGCTATAACATCTAAATCTGGGAGCAGGGGAGACATCCCAAACCTTGTAATTGCTAATAGTCAGTGCCACCTATGGTAGAAGTTACAAAGATCCAAACAAAGAAAAAAAAAAAAGGTGTTTGGAACTTTTAACAAGGTTTTATAAATGGCTTCAAGACAACAGATTAGACAAAAAAAGAAAAATTTTCATCTATGCTAGATGATTTACCACTCTTGCACTAGGTAAGGTGCTAGTATCAAAACCAGGTCCAAATCCTTTATATGATTTTACAACAAAAATATCTTAAAAACACACCAAAAGTTTGAAGTGCAGCTTTCTATTTTCTTATCTACCACACTTGTCTCCTCAAGTAAAATTCATCTCATTTTTATTAACAGCTCAATTTCAACTGTTCAACCTGGCTCTGCTGCTGCAGATGCTTCATCCAGTAGTCAGGAAAAAGATGTCAGAGTATTTCATCAGGCCTTACACAATCCTCCCCCATCACCCCAACAAACTATCAGCAATGGGCTGTATTTTCTTGGAAAGTTAACCAACACAATAGACACAAGAATTCCCTCCAGAGGTTTCGAAGCAGTCTCAATTCAGTACACAAGGCCATTAATTACACAACTGCCTTTAGCATTGGGAGGATTTTGGTAGTGACAGCACTGGTTAAGGCTGCCTTCAGTATCTGCACCAAAAATCTATTTACTTGAAGTTATGCAACACTTCCACTTCCTCTCTTCTTTATTATGGCAGAGCATGGTAACAGAAAGAAAAGGGGTGGAGATGGTGAACAAATATTTCACAATCTCAAGCAGGGCTCAGCTACCTTTCAAAAACAAACCTAATCTAGAATTCACCTCTAAAATCTGCCTAAATTGATAGTAACACTCAAGCACCAACTCTTACTTAAAACTTAGATTAAGTATTTCCAGAGGAAAAGCTGTGTAATACAGGTAACCAATGCTGGAATCGACTGCATACTTCCAATATAAGCAAGAATTTTTTTTAAAAATCCGATTTATTTGGTTGGGGTTGTGTTTGGTTTTGGGTTTTCTTCCTCATTTGATGTCTTCTCCATCACCCCACCCACAATACAGCTACCCCAGGCCAAATTGTATTCAAAAATTCTCATCAAGATTCTAATGTCATCAGTCATACTCCATCAGTAAAGTTGGCAGTAAAAGTTTTAATTTGGTAAATATCCTTCTACTTTCCATTAAAAGAAACAAACCCAAACCCCCCCCTAAAAAAAAAACAAACCCAAAAACAACCAAAAGCAAATAAACAAAAACCCAAACAACCAAAAACCTAGGAAAATCACAGGTTACCCAAGCTGATATATTCCATGGCACTAAGAAAATCAAGCTAAAATAAAAACTAGTACATCATCAGTCCTCTTTTGAGGATGACCTGAAGAGTCTACCTCATATCTCTCATGATACACTGAGAATTGACAAAAAACAAAACGAAACAAAACCCCCACAATTCGCAAAACTGGCTCTTCTCCACAGAAGAATTACAAGAAGTCCCAAAGCAGTCTCAGCAATCTTGACTGGTAAAATGTTTAAATGTTTTCAAGGACTTGGATTTAATCACATGTCATTTTCTTTTCCTCTGATCATTTATTTAAAGTCATAGG
Organism: Rhabdornis inornatus; assembly: GCA_013397075.1. Classification (NCBI taxonomy): domain Eukaryota; kingdom Metazoa; phylum Chordata; class Aves; order Passeriformes; family Rhabdornithidae; genus Rhabdornis; species Rhabdornis inornatus. The sequence goes on from VWZS01009792.1 coordinate 370,490, forward strand.
TTGAATTATTTACGAACAAAAGTTAATTGCATTGAAATGCAGTATTGCCCTGTATTTATCTAACACCTCCTTCAGACCTCCACCTCCTGTCACTAACTGGTTAAAATCTACAAAAAACGAATACAAAATTTGAGATAAGGATTAACCATTCCTATAGCATTACTGAAATTCTCTTCCAAAACCTGGTTAAATATGATAGAGTCCCTGGATCCTCTCATCTGCTGTGTAAATTGTGCAACTGTTTTTACCAACTTTTGTTTTTTCATAACATGCGTTTGTGTCAAGAAAAAGTAATTCAGGAGAAGAATAGCTTATTCACAAAATACTCAATTTGAATAAATAAGTTTTGCAATAAAATTAACTGCAACTAAAGTCATCATATTTGAGTCCAAACAGTCACATCACAGAGTCCCCCAAAATGGGGTTCTTCAGAAATTTTGTTAGCTGTCAAGGGATCTCAAAGACCAACAACTTGCATGTATAAGGCTGTATTCACATGCTTTGCAAGGTGTAAAATGGAAGCTCAAGGGTACGCTCACAAATATACCCCACATCCATAAAGTGTTCATCTTAAGTCAGCAAGGCCATATGATAGAAGTAACTAGTACAGTGCATGAGTGCTGCTCAGCATACAGCATTTTCCAAGTCCCTGATTTCCTTAAAGCAACTCCTTTACTTGTCACCTGCCAGGACAAAGAGTAGAGAGAGGATTTCACAAATACCTCTGTGGCTTGTGCGTGGTGATAACACACCAGGAAAGATGGATTTTCATTTTCTCATCAAGTTATTAGATTAGGTTTACACGCAGATTTAAATGCCCAGGAGGAGTCTGCCACCTGTCTGAAACTTAATTAGTCAGGAATGTCTGCATGAGAAGACCAGATACTTCAGATGTTTTGCAGTGACCACAAGCAAACATCCAAATAATCAGCAATACAATTCCAGTATTCCAAGAACGAAGCACTAAGCACAGCCCTCTGTGCAACAGCCTGAATTTTATTAATGGAGTGCTTCATACTTCCCACGCAACTGACATCAGCTGAGCATCTGTAAAACCAGAGAATCAACTGTGTAAAGTCTACGACTGGGTAAAGGAATCTAAGATCTAGATTTCCCATTAAAACAGGAGTACATATTTACACATTACTAAATAGGGGGGTGGTGGGGGGGGGTGTGTGTGTGTGTATGTGAAATACGAAGATTCAAATCCTCTAAGACTTTTCCTCAGCTTTGTTCTTGTGCTGTTTATCACAGCAGCACATCTTAAGATTTGTGGGTTTTGTACCTCCCCTCACATACCTCCCCCTCACACACACGTAGGACCATCACAGCACATTAATAACTAGGAAAAAACAACACATTTTCATTTAAAGAGGCAAACACATCCACGTTCAAGTATATTGCACATTAACCATCTTGCAAAAAGCTAAACCCAAACCCCCTTAAAACATTAATTACAATTTTATCTGTGTAGGTAGGTAGGAACTACTGACACTGATGAGAGTAACTGAACAGAATATAGAGAATTCAGTTAATCATCTCCTTACGTTGCCATTGGAACAGAAATTTGTCTCATTAGCAGGGGCTACTTAGTTCGCTGTAGTAAACAAAGCTGCCGATACGACAGCCTCACTCACACACTTTTCATTCATTCACATATTTTTCTTCCCTTAGACTTCTAGCATGTGCCACAGAAGAGCCGAATGTTAAACATTCCTGGAGTGTCACAATACGTAATACAATAAAACAGATTACAACCATACCTTTCTTTCACAGCAGTGGTGCCAAGCACAGGTACACTGTAGCAATCAATTTGTTCTGCAGACAGTAAGGCTTTCATAGAATACTAATGCAAAATCTCTTTTCTTCCTCCTTCGACTTGACTCCCCAATGCCTGGGTCCCGACCAATACAAGGAGGAGGGCAGAATGTCTTCTGCTGAGATAACCACAACTACTAATCAAGTATACGTGTACAAGGGAACAGGATTAAACCTCTACCGGGCTTGACTCGGGCACTGAGAGCAGCTCAACACATGCACAGCAAGGTCAGAATTAAACACACACACACGCACGCGCATCTACTTGAGAGAACTAATTTATCACACTTTACCACTGACGGCTTTTTACCTCAGGGGAGTAAAATTACATCCTGGGGAACTGACGAGGCTCAGACACAGTTTCCCACAACAAATCAGATCTCCTGGAGAAGGGAAGAGGTGAACGCTCCTCTCCTGGCTTCCCAGGAACTCGGTGCACACCACGCTGTGTCTGTCTGTGCATGCGTCCATGTGTCTGTGTGCAGGTGAGGGCACACCTGTGTGTGACACACACACCACCAGGCATGGGCTGAGCCACAACCACAAAGTTCAAAAACAGGCACTAACTCCCTTCGAGACTGTTCTCTTTCTGATTATATTTATCTTTACCTCTTCACATAATCAATCTATCAAGTCTAATTACTCCAGAAGAAAGCATTTTATTATTGTCTAACATAGCAAATGTCAAACAAGCTGTTCATTTACCTTGAAGTTTATTAGCATAGAAATGCAACACGAAGATGCTCTCAAAACATTGTCACTTATATTCACAACATTTTCGAAAACCCACTTAGCAGGTTTTTATTGCCTGGCATAGTTAGAGACTGTTTTAATTCTTAAAATAGGCAGGGCATTATCTTAACCGTATTGCCCATGAGCTGATATAAATAAGACTTCTTCTTTAAACATCCTATTTATATTTAACTTTTCTCTTTGATTCTCTTTAGATAAAGACTTTTTCCACATTCCAGTCAGCTGTACATATGTGGATACATGTGTTTTCATAGAGGTTCATACAAGTGCCTTTCAAGGAGTAAAAAGTAAAACATTTCAAAGCAGGGATTTTTTTTTCCCCTCAAGTTCTGCCCTGTCATGCATCCTTCCTGGCATTTTCCTTCCAGTACAACCAGATACACATTTTACCAAAAACATCAAGATGAACCCTACAAATTATCATCGGCGGGGTTTTACCAACACTGCTTTCGCACATGATCTGAACTGAGACGAAAACACTGCACAAACACCCCCCAAAACGACACCTGCCACTTTACCTAGGACAAATTAGCAAAAAAAACATTTTGGAAATATCAGTGGCTTTGCAGAGACGCCGGCAAAAAAGCGGCGTTAATCAATAGTGATGAGTTTGTCCTTGACATGCTGACCGTGTCACCGGGCTGTTGTCATGTGATATCATGTCATTTCTCCACCTGGCTCATGACCTTGTCCTTTAAATGACCCAAAGCTTCCCCCAAGTAGCAGGAGGCCCCTCCCCGCTGCCTCAGCAAGGTCGAATGGGTCAGCGTGTCCTCATCTATAATCCAGCACCATTTGTCAGCAGGGAGGCTGGAGGAGGCAGGCTTGCTACAAGGGGAGAATGCCCAATTAGGCAGCTGTCACACAAAGCATAGGCTGCAAAATTATCCCCTGTCAAAAGAAAGAGCAGCTGCGGGTGCCAATTACAGCAACCTTTCAACCCTTTAGGTACTGGAAACTACACAGAAGTAAATGAAGTACAATTAGTGATAACAAATCGATGAATTAGGACAGTAAATTAGAAATTACTAGCAGGTGAGCCTAGGTCTCCCATAATATTAAGGGCACAGCACACCCCGGGCAAGGGCAGGAATATACAGATTTCACAGAGCACATCAGTTTTGTCTCATCCATGCCTTCCTTGTGTGGAGCCTGTTCCCCTCCTTTTCTTCTTTTCTTCTCACAAGCCTTGCCTGAGCCAGATGGTGCAGGCAAAAGAAAAAAAAAAAAAACAACAACCCAAAGAAGAAAGAAGTTGTAGCACCCGATCTTCCCTCTTTATGCGGGCAAATGCAGTTTCCTCCTTTCTCAGGAGGTCCTGAGAGCCAGCACAATCTCTTTCTAGCAAGCATGCTCCTAAAATCTGACACTTACGGCACCGCAAGTTCCAGCTGAACAAGGTTCACCCCAGGAAAAAAAAAAAACGAACAAAACAAGAATAAAAACAAAGACCAAAAAAAAAATCCCCCAGTAAATTTTATGTCAGTTACTCTTGACACACTTAAATCTGAGTTAAATGATAGACTTTTGATCACAGGGGAAGACTAATTTCTCCACATTTCAGTTCTCAGACAAATCATGCTGTGGCATCTCTGAGCATATACAGAGCCCAAACTTTGCAAGCAAAGTTTATATTCCATTATTTTTTTTGCCTTTTTCCCCTTAGTGAACAACTCACAAGTGTCTTTTAGCCCTCACTATTTCATTAAGCAGACAAGCTGGAAAGTTACCATGTGCTGGCACCAAAAGGCAAGTCCTACAGACCACAGTAAATCCAGCTTCTCTGGTGCATCAGGTCAATCCTTTTAACAGGGGAGTGCTACCCTTGGATACCTGGGGCTGTGCATGCCCAAGACAACCACAGAAAGGTGGTCACCTTACCAGCCCCTGGCATTTACAGGATAAGAAGCTTAGAAAACAGAATAAGGAAAAGAATAATAGGAGTATAGGATTAAAAGTATGAATCATTAACATACAGCCACATCAAACCATGGTTGAGACAGTGGTACCAACACCTTTGCATTTAGGTGCTTTGACTCAAAGTGACAAGCAAATTTGAAGAACAAAATTCAAATTCCAAGATGCCATCTCCTCTTCCCAGCCAGCTCATTCTCTTATTTCTCATTCTCTAATCCCAAAACCACCTTTAGTATGTTCTTATGCCTTGCAACCACGCTGGGCACTGACGACAGAAATCCAGATTCCTCACAGAAGCAGTTCTGAATAATACCTGTATACTTGCACTGTTTCATACGTGTACTCACACATGCATACGTATATCTATGCTAATACATTAATCAAAATATGAGACAGAGCAGAAATTAAGCCACTGATCTCCAATAAGCTATTTCCTATATCTTGATCTCTAGCCAGTGAATATTCCACTGTTTAATAAAAAAAAAATCTTGCTGCCGTAAGTCTGACAAGGGACAGGATAATAAAACACTAACTATAAATAGGTGTAAAAAATGCTCATTTAACAGCAGTTGCAATAATGCTCATCCAGTTTGACATTTCCTTTTGAGTAGCATATGGAAACCATAGAGTATGGAAAGAGTTAATGCATTTAGAATTCAGTTTCCATCATACTTGGGTGACTATCTCTTTAAATAATTTAAATCCTCTCCATCAACTACAAAGCTGTTTTGAAGCCATTTAGCTTTGTTCTTTACATGTGTTCTAATTAAGAAATGACCTTGTCATCACACACACCAGAAATCCTGGATTATTTCCTGCAGCAAAAATCTACGAAGCCAAAAAAAAAAAATTAAAAAAAAATAAAAAAAAAAGACAAAAAGGTAAAAAAAAAATATATACTTTTTCCTTTAGTGAGGAACTGAGGAAGTTGTTGGTTGGCTGAATGCTGAGGCAGTTTCACCGCGTAATTTCTGTGTGTGTGTGTGTGTGCGCTGCTGAATGTCACAGGGCGGGTTAGTGTGACCTTGAGCTGCATCAGCAGCACAGCAAGGGTCGAGATGCCTGCAGGCGCCCTTGTACTGGATTTGCAAGACAAAAACCTTCAAACTGGCTGAAGGACATCTTAAATCTCTTCAAAGGTTTTCCCGAACTAATCTGGGCTGCTCTTAGCCGGATCTGTGCCAGTGTGAGAGGCAAAATTAAAAACAAGGTCTTTGACAGGATGTTGTCTCCTCTTAACCCTTGCCGTGCGTGGCGGGCGCGCTGGAGGGACGCTCTGGCAGGCACCGGGGGAGGCTCAACCCGCAGCAATTCTTTCATAACCGAATTATGTAAGGCATAATTGTGTACTCGGAGCGGGGCTCTTCGTCCTGCCCAGCACCCAGACGGCTCCCGGCACCGCCAGCCCATCCCTCGCCTCCCCCGCCGCTGGAAATGCCATTTTCCAGCACCCTGCAGGGACACAGGCGGATGCACAGATATCCCGGCTGAGGATGCTCTTCCCAGGGGCAAGCATGCTGTGCATTATAAGGCCAGGCAGGTAAGGAGGAGAAGGGTCAGGAACATGCAGAGGGTTGCTGTGGCAGGCATCAGACATGTTTTACGAGAAGAAATTAAATGTGACCACTTCTCAGCCTAACCTGTGATTTCGTTCTCAGTCATCCTGAGCCAAGCGGGAAGCAAAGCAGGGGGTATTAACATGCGACCTACCAAGAGCTGGAGAGCATGACTGTACATACAGGGGAAACAAAAACCAAATAAACCAACTCTCCAGCCTGCCTGTGACTGCTCATCATCCCACGAGTGACACAGGCAGAGATAACCTCTAGGAAAGGCCCTAGGAACACATGGCTACTCCACGAAACCACAACTTTACCCAATGGATTTAGCAGCTTTTTACAAATACGACTATGGGCACATCGAAGGGATGGGTGCTTCCTTCTCAAGTTTATTTGTACACAGAACCACCAACTCCACCTCCAGTAGAATTTTGCCAAGTAGAATGCTTAGTTAGAAAGCAACATGGATCCCCAGATCTGAATGTGGAGGAAAAGGCATCACCACATTCTCCCCATCTGTCTGAGTGGTGGTGTGTTTTTGGTCAGATTAAGCTGTCAGCTTCTACAAGGGAAAAAAATAAATACAAATAGGTTAAAATAACCTCAGCTTAATCAAAAGGAGCCAGCATCACACTTCAGAACTATCTTTTACTGTTTCTAGGATATCCACCAGGCAAGTCCTTGAGGAGAAAAGGAAGGAGTCACTCGCACCAGCAGAGGGTGTTGTGATTCTTCTCTGCTTGAGCACGGAAAGCTTCTTTTAGTCTGGTTTTGTACAGTCATTTTCTAGGCACTATAGTCTGGTACACGGTAACAAAACACATTTTAGTTTACTAAAGAAGGACACAGCTTTGGCAGTTATGTCACAACTGCTATAACACCACCCTTCACCTACCACTAAAATAGATTCACGCCCTAACTCCCAAGAACCACAGCTCTTCTCACAAAACACCCTCCTTGTTAGAAGGCTTTAACAATTTTAAGGATCAGTTTTTCAGTAACATCAGTGATAGTGCCTTCTGCATCAGCAGAGGAGGAACTTGCATCATACAGATGCTTTCCTAAGGTTTCCAAGGCATTTGTTACACCTGGACAGAAAGCCACAGTGTTCCCACTGCACCTGGCTGTCAGAAGAACCCCTGTGATTATTGAGAGCAGTCTCAGGGATTGTTCTGCCCCAGAGACCCCCCCATGTCTGCTCTGCAGCCCCAGGGAAGCAGGAGGCTGGGGGTAGCATACACTTCATGTGCCTTCTCCAACACATCACAGACCCCATCAAATGGAGACTGACCAGACCCACACCTGGGGATTCACTGATCTATCTGCACAAAGGAGCTCTTTCTGCAGCCTTTCACAGTGACAGGATACCATACAGGCAGTCAGTTGTGGGGGGTTTTAAAAATGAAAAAGAAAATACTCAGTCTATTACACAATTACTGCAGAACTGCATCCTATGCTGTGCTTTCTAGAAAACTTCCTAGTTTACCCCAATTACCAGGAAGAGGGATAAGAAGAGACCAGTAGAAGCAGCTCCCACGTTACATGTTAGCCTAGCAGAAAACACTAAAACAAATTTTCATGGTATGGCCATGCAACATCCGTGATTTCTTAAGTTTCTCCAACGTGTACCAAGACAAAAATATATTATGGTTTTTCCAAACACGAAGTGTTGTGAAAACCCTCCAAACAAAAACAAAGAACTCCCATTGCAATGTTCCAGCTGAGCAGGGTGACTCAAAGATGCAACAAAAGCTTTCAAGCTACACAGTTGTTGCTGCCAAGTATGGGACACGTTGTGTGGCCCTGCCAAAACTAGAGGCCAAAAATACAAATTAGCAGCTTTCTTCCAGGGCCACAACAGTTCAGTAGAAACTTTCCAAATCGGGCTGTCCCTAGGAGGTTCAGACAGAAGCACTGAGTGCAGTCACACAGCACCAGCACACCCACCCAAACCACAGCCATCGTGACAATGTCACATCTGTGGAGCTGGACAGTCACTCATTTCTACCCGTCTGATGAAAGTGGTCTTTGTGACTACAGTTTCTCAAGGATGCAGAGTGTAAGGCTGTTCCCTGCCTGTTCCTGACACAGGGATACTCACAGCAGCACACAGAAGCTCAATCTATAAAGGACAAGATGAGCATTTTACAGACCACCCAAATACAGGTTGCCTGCTCAGTCTTAATTCTGCCATTTTCTAACTTGATTCTGAATACACAACATTCATATTCTTTAAACCTAAGACTTATTTTGTACACAGTGTACCTCAGTACAGCAGAAAAAAGGGATAAAGATGGCAGAAGCTAATATAATGTATTCTCTTTCCACTTGGATGCCATCATTAAATAAAAAATATCTGCTAAGGATGCTACTGACAAAACCATTCTCTTGGAACCATACATCCCATCAGCATTTGCAGAAACAGTGGAAAAATCATGTTGTGACTGACCACATCTCCCAACATTTCTGGCCTAACTTCCCAGCAGCACCCAAAGAAGCCCTTGGTCTACCAGAAAAATGAAAATTATTATTACTGTAAAACATTAGGTATATCTAAATTGTAAGAAGCTTTATCAGTCCTGTATTAGTTTTAAGTATGCTCGATATAGCTGGCCTTCTTATACTAGTATGCAATAACTGACTTATACTACTATAAAATAAATTAATATTGTAATTACTACCTGACAGCAACACGTAAGAGCAAATAGCACTGAATGATGTATATTAAAGTGATCAAATACTGGGATCCTTTCCACGTTCTCCATATGGAGAGCATCTACAGGAGGGCCACAAGGATGGTGAAAGGTCTGGAGGGGAAGCCATATGGGGACTGGCTGAGGGCACTTGGTCTGTTCAGCCTGGAGAAGAAGAGACTGAGGGGAGACCTCATTTTGGTCTTCAACGTCCTCAAGGGGAAGTGGAAAGGCAGGCACTGATCTCTTCTCTCTGGTGACCAGTGACAGGACCTGAAGCTGTGTCAGGGGAGGTTTAGATTGGATAGTAGGAAAAGGTTTTTCACCCAGAGAGTGGCTGGGCACTGGAACAGGCTCCTCAGGGCAGTGGTCACAGCACCAAGCCTGACAGAGCTCAAGAAGCTTTTGGACAACACTCTCAGGCATATATAGAGCTGCATCCAGCTCTGGGCTCCCAGCACAGCAAGGACAGGGACCTGCTGGAGCCAGCCCACAGGAGGCACCAAGGGCATCAGAGGGATGGAGCAGCTCTGCTCTGAGGAAAGGCTGAGAGAACTGGGATTGTTCAGCCTGGAATAGAGAAGGCTCTGGGGTGACCTAATTGTGGCCTTCCAGCACCTGAAGGGAGCCCACATGAAAGATGGAGAGAGACTATTTACAAGTGCCTGGAGTGACAGGACAAGGGGGAACAGCTTTAAACTGACAGAAAATACATTTAGACAGAATATTAGGAAGAAATTCTTTACTGTTGAGGGTGGTGAGGCACTGGAACAGATTTTCCTGAGAAGTTGTGGATACCACATCCCTAGATTGTTCAAGGCCAGGTTGGATGGGGCTCTAAGCAACCGGGTCTAGCAGAGGGTCCCTGGCTCATGGCAAGGGGTTGGAATGAGATGATCTTTGGGGCCCCTTCCAGCCCATTCTATGATCCTATGGTACAAATGAAATAACCTTATTCTGCTGAGATCTCAACTAACACCATCTTCCACAACTTGCTAGCAAAGCCCAATGTTTAATTTAGGTGTCCCACTGACTCTCAAATTCTCACCACAGTATTTTTCTGTAGATGTTTTGTCAAAAAAAGTAACTCCCAAACCCGGCACACCTTTTCAAAAAGTGGATCTCAAAAAACCAAGGCTGATGACCCACCCAAATAGCACCATTCATTTTTGGGGGTTCATTTCTTGCTTCAGCCATCTAAGATACTAACTTATGGACATGATCAACACTTCATACTACCTACACTCACAAATATGTTTTATTCTAATATTTAACTTGTGTCCTGATCATGAATTACGTAAGCATTTGCAGAAGAATAAGGACTCTATCAGTGTTTAAGACTGTATTTTGCTGAATCAGGACCCTGAACCTTAATGCAGGTTTTTCTCATTGCTGTGCCAGTTTATTTTATTCAGTACAAAGCCACCAACAACCTTTGAGTTCTTCTGCTCAAGGTCATTTTTAACATTCACAAGCACAGCTTTTTGGCTGTCTGCAGAGCACAGGATTTTTTTAAAGTGGATTTCAGAGCAAAGTGATGTCTGGAAAACACCCTTTAAAGTTGTCTTAATCAGTTGCCTGTTAGTAATTCTACTTGGCTACCTTTAATACCATAGGCTCTAATTTCGTCTCCATCTCTGCACCCACCCATATCTGGAAGGTATAAACATGATATAAAATCAGTTTCAACTCCTGCAATCTCAAAGTCTAAGCTACACCTCCCACTCTTAGCCTTTGAAGGCATCCAGTACACAATCAGGTCCTTGAGCTCCTTCCCCTGTTCCGCCAGACACAACATTTTCTAAATTTGCACTTAAAAGGGGGGTAAGGGTGGGGAGCAACCTACATTCAACAATAATTTGCAATATTAAAAAAAAAATCCAGAAGTTTGTTTATATTATGTTTTATAAAGTTAAACACAATTCCCTATTCCTCAGTCATCTTCTTCCATCACCTCAACTGATCTCCTTAAGCTTCTGTATCACTTCCTCCTTCTTATAATTAAGGATGTGGGATTGAAGGGGGCAACATAAAGAAGCACTTATTTTATTTATACTTCTGACTATGCTGTATTAAATGTTATTAGTATTTTATCAGGACCTGGCTGATAAAGAAATATCACAAGCCTAGGAAATTAAGACAACAGTATGTTTTGGGGGTTTTTGTGTTTTTTAAACAAATATATCAGTCTCTGCATCATCACTGAAATGTTACATAGCCAACGTTCACCTTCAAATACTCCTGGTTTAAATACTCTTTGTTTTGTCTGTGCAAATCTCAGTACGAAGCAAGAAGCAGCATACTGATTACAGAAAATACAGCTAGCCATGAAAACTGCAAAGATGAAAGTGTCTGGCAAGCAGGCATGTTTTGTATACACTACTTCCACATGTGTGCATCTACATTTGACATGCACACTTCATCCTGGTAACCCAGGCCACCGAGAAGAGAGTAAGGAGCTGTCAACCAGGTAAGCCCAGCAGAAGAGTGAATTACACTTGTAGGATTCCAGCAGTGATCAAACCGTAATGCTGTTTCCGTGTGTCCAGCAAAATAGCTGAAGCCAACAGCAGCCAGCAGCGATTCCTGGGTAAGTGTATTTGCGTACTCAGCTGCCAACAGCACTTCCTTCTCCAAAACAGGCTTCATTAATTCCTAGGTGGTGCAGTGGCTCAGACTCCCTGGCTCTCCAGCTAGCAAGGGTGTCAGAAACCGCCTGCCACAAGTGTTCTCTTGCTATTTGTTATTTCACTTTACAACAGTCTCAATTTAAAATTATAGGTGTTTTGTATTATACTCAAGCCAGAGATTCCCACTTTACTGCACACATCTAAATTTGCAACATTTAGGGTTTTTTTTTGTCTTAGAAATACAAATGGTTATGAATCTCTTTGTAAGTTTCAGACTTCTTGACTGCTTCTTAGCATAGAACTCAAAAGTGGTATAAAATCCCACATTGAACTTAAGAGAAACTTAAGTAGAGGAAAGTGTGATTTATCCTGTTCCTAGTCAAGCCAGAAGCTTAAGTAAGGACCACTTCTTCATTTACTTAAGAACCAATGGTTTTAAAATAAGTAACAATAGAAATAACAAAAAGTAATGGAAAGAAAGTTCCTAGGCAATTATCCTCAACTGCAGTCCTCCCTTTCTCAGAAACACTAGATGGATCCTTTTAGAAACGAAACCTCTGATCTGTCTTGCAGTAAACATAACCCCTCAGCCCCAACACAATGCCTCTATAAAATGAATACACAACAGCTCCATACTTTAAGCATTTTTTCTAACTACAGCAAGCCTTGCCAAACTACTGGCTTAGGAAAATAAAGAGCACACTAAAACTGTTCTGCATTTTCAGAAGATACATTATGTTTCTATTTAGTGCATACCACAAAATGCAAGTCCAGTTTCTCAAGGTGTGCAATGGTCCGCTCAGGATTGTCTAATTCTTAGTATTTTGCAAATACTGTAATTGTTATTACCATTACCACCACCACCACCACCCCCAGGGCTGGCTGATTTAAAGAATCAGAAATATGAAGCTTTCACAACTTTTTTAAATGCACCCGAAGATTTCAAAACATGCACAAAACCACTGTCACTTTTCAATTATTTTCATTTATGGATGACTAACAGTATGTCTGTGCCAAACACACACATAAAACACATTCTTCAAGAGGCATGAATCTACATAAAAACACAGATTTGCCAAATTAAAATACTGGGAGAACAACTATTTACCTTAAACAAAAACAAAAAATAAACTTCAAATTAATTTGTCAGCTTTCCAGACTTTCATGAACATCACAAAAATGGTTTGAGTTATTAGAAATGTACATAATGTACATATAATACATAATGTATGTATGAAAAACAGCATTATTCCATTGTTTCATCTTTCCTGCTGTACAAGTGAACCATGGATAAGCAGAAATGCAGCACTGGAGAAAGCAAACTGAGTACTAATTTGAAAAAGATGAAGATGGAATGTTACTACTCTAAATAAAACTTACATAGTTTATAAAATAATCGTATGGATTAATATCAGATGTCCTCCTACAGGTTGTCTTAACTTTCTGTGGTTAATGGATCAGCCATAATAGGGAGAGAATTGACAAAACTGTAAACCTTTCCTCCTTGCTATGTTTATGTGTTGGTACTAACAAACATCAAACAAAGCATCAACAACGAAGTACTGTTCACAGAAAAAATAAAGGGATCCAGTTTATTTGCTCATGAGAGCAAAATAAACATTATAGTACTCTCCAAAAGCTTAAGATGAACAACAAAAACTACTGTACATAAGAGTTCACCTACACAGATGGTAGAGCTACGTTGTGTATCCCCACACCACCCAAAGGATCTCCAATGCCCATAAGGCAGCCTTCTCCTCTCATCTGTCACACTGACAACTGGCATCTAAAGAACAGAAAATAAACGTATATAGGAAGAACCTCACGGAAAATTTCCTTCCCTTAATTCTCTTATGTATGAAGTCCACAGCAGGAACAATTTGGCTGTGGAATATTCATGCCCACTACCACCTGACATCAAGGTTCATTTCTCTGTGAAAGAGTCTCCAAAGGATAATAAAGTAAAAGCCTGAACACTTGCAAGAAGCATGTAATAATGCGGAGAAGCAGTAAAGATTACTCCTGCCCTAAGCAAAGGGAATAAATAGATAATTGTGGAAAAAAAAGTATTAAGATCTTCCAAAAGCCTGCTACTTAAGAATACAGGAAGAACCTGGTCTTTCAACATAATGGCCAGCAACATCTAACCTACATCTCTCAAGGCAAGCTGTGGTAGTTTGACCTGGGGAGGAGACAACACAAGCTTAAGTCATATAAATTGATATAAACCTCTTGTTTTGTGATCAAACCAGAATGCCCAAGCTGCAGCCTTCTGGCCAGATCCAATCCACTGCAACAATCCATCTGGCCAGCTGCCCACTCCTTGCTGGCCTCCCCAATGGCTAATTAGATAAAGGAAGGAAGCAGGCAAGGGCTTGGGGAATTACCCTCACATCTGATTTCCCACTGCTATGTTTCATAAGGGACTGCAGCCTCTGCTCTATCAAAAAACAGGGCGGAAATTACCATGTGCAGCGATGGTGCTCGTGTAACTCCATATGCCTGCTAATAAATATGAATTTTGCTCCATGTCTGCTAGCACTACCAGCCCTGTGTCAGCACTGTGTATTGCCCACACGTTTGTGTTACAACACGCGTTGCACACACCCTACCCCAGTTATCCACACCTTGACACACATTGTTATCTGCATTCCAGACCCTCTGCCATCAATGCAGCTCCCTGGGAAAGCTGGACACTGCTTCTCCAAACCAACAGGTTTCACACCAATCCAGGCAAGAAATGTCTTGAACTGGGGTGAATTTCTTCCAAAACATGCCCAGCTCACTGAGGAAGGCACTCCACGTTCCCTGAGTAACACTTAGCTCTAAGTTGAGAGTGACTGCTAGCTGCCACCACAACTCCATCAGGCCATGCATACTAATGCACTTGGACTGCTGCCATATCATCCATATATGCTTTATTGCAGCTCATCTCCTTAATGTGCAAGGCATTTATCTTTGATTCTTTCAAAATGAGAAAGAAAAAAAAAATCCTGATACTGTAGAACTGGTTTTAATACTGTTCAGACCATTTAAACTGGGTCACTGCAAGCTCTTCAAGCAGATGTTTCTTTGTCACCACATACAAGTACAAGCACCAAATTATTTTTGCCTTATTAACAAACTTTTCTGGATTCTAAAAGCTAGAATTCTTAAATAATGATCAGGTAAGCCTCTAGCCACACTTCTTCCATTTATCAGCAGGAAGTTTAAACACTAAAAATACAGAAAGAGCAGGTTCATCACATGAATCAACCTACCAGCCTCAACACTAGTCAGTCATGGGCAGCAGGGACAGATGGGTGATGGCACAAATACAAAATTTGCAAAATTGAGTCCACAAAGTCAAAGGCAGATCAATAACCATGACTGACAGAAGAATAAGTAGATCTCAGAGACATCAACCAACCATCCTCAGAAATACAAAGCTCTTCCCATTCCTTAGGTACAGAGATCAAGGAATGCAACTGAGCATCATTTCAACAGCAACACAGGCTCATTGATATGGGCTTTTTGCAACAAAGGTACTGAACTAGAATATATTATTTTAAGGTAGAGAAACTCTTTGCCAGTATGGTTTTATTCTGAAGATTAATTGTATGAAATGTCCTGCAAAAACATGACCTGTCCTAAAAACAGGTGTGGAAAAAAGAAAACAAACAAAACCACCAGAGCTGAAATGCATACTTCAATTAACTTGACCAATTATTCATAGAAATTTACCAACCCACATGAAAACAGGATTTTCATTATGCTGGTTTTTTGTAACAATAAAGAACCTTTTCTGTTCCTGCTCTCCCCACATCCAGTTTCTTGCCAGAAAATGTATAGCACAAAACATTCCCACAAACTTTTAAAAAAATTTAGAGGTTTAACAAGCAATGATCACAACTTGCTGAACTCAGTAATATCCCTGTAAAAGATTATACCCCTTGAGTCAGATATAAGACATCTTAACTCTAGTTCTGTGGATGTAAACAAAAACACTGAGTAACAGTCTTCTACTCTGAAAATAGGATTCATTTAAGAAAGAAAGTGTTCTTGGCAGTTGTTCCCTTGGGAGGGAAGCTATGCCAGATGACGAAGCTGCTTCCCATGGAGGCTGGCAGGTAAGAGGTGAGCTGGGATCTGCTGGTCCCCCTTCCACAGCAGCCTCCAGTACAGCTGAGCACCTGGGCTACTCCTTTCTCTCAGAACAGCAGAAACCAGACTGCAGAGTTACAGTTCTCCACCAAGTTTTATCTCACATAACAAAACTTTTGCAATAGGCATAGGTACTTGCAAAACCCCTGAAGAAACTTGAGACTTCTGCCATGCCAAACTTGGCTTTTCATCACCAAGTAAGTTTACGGAAAAAACTTACTCTAGTAGAGGGTAATAGGGGGAGCATATTTTAAATAATCCACACAAAAATTACTGGTTCTCCTTCATGGTCTAAAGAAGGATGAAACATCAACAAAACACAAAAACAGCGATAGCGACCTCAGACATTTGTAATGAAGAGGTTAAAGGAAACAGACTGATTTCTCATCAAAAAGAAGACATTCTGAAGTAACAGATATTCAAAGCACTGATTGAAAACATTAAATAGATCAGTCCTGCAGAAGTACCAAATGCTAAGGGTGGCAGAATGAATTACTGCAGGTGGTGACTGAAACAGAATGTTTATACAAGTTCAAGAAAAAACAAAATTAGTTTCCAACTTAATGATGGAGCAGCAGCTTCAAATAAAGTCACTTTGCTTTTTGTTCACACAAAGTACATCTTATTATTACATGCCACCATTTTAGTGCACCTTCTAGGTCTTTAATATTGTACACCATTTGCCTTTTTTAATAAAGTAGGTTGTACATCCATTTCATTAAGATGTAACAGTGATTAATCTCAAGTAGGAAACACTGACACCATACCAAACGGGTAGCACGCATACATGGATCAGACTGGTCTTCCCAAAAATTGTATTTTATATGGATCCAGGCCACCCCAGGCCTCAGATATAAGTGAAAGGCATTCTGAAAAGGATGAGCCCTGGTACTACAGCTCCCCCAAGCTGAATCCCACATAGCAGCCAAGTCTGACGTCTATCCCACCTCATTTTCCCTCCCTCTGTTACACAAGAGGAATCATTACACAGTCCAAGGCTGTGAGAGACTATTTCAGCATTAATCTGTGCCTGCAAGACAACATGAGCACAGACATCCAGGGCTACACTGAGCTGAGGCACTGTCAGAAGTTTGTCCTAAACTCTCAAAACATTTGATGTTGCTTCTATCATTTTCAAGACCTGACTGAAGAGCAAATCTCTTTGAATATGCCATAAAAGAGACGCAGAGCATATATAGCAAAGTAAACACTGCTTAGGGATAAGGCATAAATAAAGAAAATAATTAAAAAGAAACAAAAAAACCCAACAAAAAGCACCCAACATAGATTTAAAAGGAAAAAAGGCAAGGATTCAGGAAAAAAAAACAAAAACCCCAAAAAAAACAACCCAGACAAAAAAACATTAAGAGAGCACATCATCCCAAACAAAATAAGCAATAATAAAATGAAAAGCAAAGAGATTAAGAACTAAAAAAAGTATATCAGATTTGAACCAGATACTTTTAGTCAGCCATGTTACATTATTTCCTACATTTCAATCAGCACGCACGCACTCACCCAAATAGCTGTATCTTAATCCACATCAGCTTGGTTTTGCTACTCAGCTCCAGATGATGTCCTTCCCAGAACTGAGAGACTTTGTTAGAGTTTGGCTATACGGCCTGGCTCATCACCCTGTGCACTTTTTAGGTCAACAGAGGAACCTTCTCTCAGATCTCTCCAACCTCCCCAGCAGCATCTTCTTCAAGCCCTTCAAAGTCAGTGCCTGGGTTGCTCACAGCCCCAGTACAAGAGCAATTCATCAATGGCTGAAGGTCAGAAAACACACACGAGGATGGGGAGAAGACTGGTGGAGGGATGAGGAGCAGGAAACAGGGAAAAATCACTGGAAGAATAAAGGGAGGGGAAAAAAAGAAAGTGGTATTTCCAAATATGAAGGGCCAATTAGGAGGGGAAAAAAAGTGAGAATCATCTCTTTATAAATATAACTTTAGGCTTTAAAATATATTAAAGGTGAAGAATCAGCCTTAGTAGTCAATTAGCTATAGCTTTACTGGGTATGAATTCAGCTGCTGCTATTGCTTGAGCTTTCTCCACCCCCGCCCTCCCCCCAATCACTGTTTCATTGTGAAAGAATTTAATTATTATTTTCATTACCAGTTGCATACATTATAAAATGAGCCTGCACAGAGACAATGAGCACTTTAAGAAAATAGGTGCAATAATGAGAATGATATGTTTACATTTTTCTGCAATAAAAATGAAGACATTCCTCAACAAGGCGACTTTTTAACATATACTTGAATAAAATAATTCATAACAGTCATAACACTAAATGTGACACTCTTCCTTTGCTTAAAAAAGGATTAGTCCGGTGCTTTAAATTTTAATAAAACTTAAAATCAAATTAAAAAAGGGGTTTTATTAACTTCTCTATCAAAAACTTTCACAAAACTTCAATTTGAACACATTCCACAATGATGGAATATTAAAGCTTTTCTGTTTCATTCTTAAAAAAATTTTTAAAAATCTGTTCCAGAGACATCAAGTATACTGCATACCCAGGGAAAGAATACTGCAGTCACCATATAATATGTTGGTATTCCAAATAAACCGCCAAAAAATTCAAGAGAAAAAAAGAGTTTTCAAATGAAATACAGATATATGTGTATAATTATTTGTGAGTTTTTCAGCATAAACAAACATGTCAAAGCCATGAAGCAACAAAAACACATCTGTATGGATGTAATAGAAATAACACTATGGTAACATCTGCATATTACTTATGGTCTAAAACTACTGACATAGTAACAACAAAACCTGAGTTCTTGTGCTTTATGTGACCCTATTTAACAACACAGGGCAACACTCCAATTTCACCCAGGAACCAGGTTCAATAAATCATTTGCTGCTCATGGCCCACCACGCACAGGTAAGCACCAGGGCTGTCACCAGCACAGACCAACCCCTGCCCTCTCTCAGTCACAGTGTCCCCCACTAGGGCTGTCACCAGCACAAATCCCCCCTGCTCTCTCTCAGTCAGTGTCCCCATGGAGCTCACCCACCATGTGACTGCCCATCACATCCACATATCTCACCTGTAAATCAGTCACTGCTGCAGGGGGACACTCAATAAGCCACTGCTCCCAGCTCTTGGAAGGCTGCCCCTGCTCCAGAACTCGAGGGGCTGCCCATGTGCACTCCCTTCTCACCAGGACTGTGCCTCCTAGCTGGGATCTACCCCTGGTGTCCATGGGCACCAACGCCAGAGGAGCAAGGAGTCACCCTGGGCTGGCTCCTCTGCCTGTGCAGAGATGGCACAAGGGCGATGCCCTCAATGCCTCAGCATGAATCGCTGGCCATACCTGGGCAGACCTCTGGAGGCCCTGGAATGCCAACTTCCATTTTGGAAAGGTGTTGAGTCTTTACTCAAGTAGGATGGAGGGCATCTGACACTTAACCACAAGCCATAATAACAGAGCAGCCTTCTCTTCCCATTCTTAGATGTGGATGCCAAGCCAGGATTCACTTGACCAAATGAAGATGTTTACAGTGTAGGTGTCTGTATCTGAGCAGGTCATGTTGGTATCCCTGTACAGCCCATGGGAAGAACTCAGCTCTTTGACTGAACCCCTCCTACAGAATATGTCAAAAGGAGGTCAAATGAATCACATCCTACAAGTGCCTGCTTCTGCTCCCCATCTGACAATTCTCCAGCATTCCTGTTTCTCTTTGCTGGATACATTTGGGGTTTTCCCTCCACTTCCACTCAGGAGTTAGACCTTAATAACACAGGTGAGACAAAACCCACGCTGTCCTAACATCAGCTTAATTGTCCCAGTTTAAAAATGAGTGTGTAAGTTCCCAGCATTTCTCATTCAATACAGTGAGTGCCTGCTCCTGGGTAACACCAGTCCTTCACATAACTGCTTTTAGTTACATGACTCCAATTAGTGTGTTTGTTTCAACATTATTTGTCAGCTTGCACTTATTCCTTCAGTACTTTTCCTCTCAGATGTCACAAGAACTGCCTGATTCTCGGCAGTAACTCTTCTCATTAGCACAGAAACTTCCTCTTTTTGTTGCCAGTCTTCAAAAAAGACATACCAAAAGATCTCTCTTTAGGCATGACCTATATATTTTCTTCTACCTTATCTCCTTAAGTTCTCGATTTCCTAAACCTTTTTTATTTTGTTCTACACTTAAGAATATTATCCAGTATCTGCTGAAACCTGTGAATCTTCATTTGACTTTGAAACAAGCCACCTGCTCAGGTTTATCAGCTCCATTATCTGTTATTTTTGCTTGTAGAGTCCTCATTTTTATTAGACAGACAAGAAATAAAGCAATGAATATTCTCAAGTTCCCTAATTCTACTTCTGATTTATTTCCTCATCATTCCCAGAAACAAGTAACTTTTTTTTTTCCTGACTTCTAACCTCTAATTCCTCTTCTTTCTTCTCCTAAACCATATTCCCAAAGCTCTCCAGAACCCAGACTGACAGGAAAAGCTTAAAATGTGTTCAGGAAGGGGAGGTAGGTAATTTTTTTTTCTATCCTGTCCAAAGCAGACGTAGCAAGCTGAACTCTCTTATCCTGTAGGGCCAGGCAGTGTCTCACCTGAGCAAAAAGAGACATGATATTGATGTACTGTTAGAAATTGGTTCCACACTGAACTAACAAGTCTTAGCTGCTTAAGATTAAATTTATCTCCCCTCTTCCTTCCTCGTATCCTTCTATAACCAGAGTCATCTTGGTTGGCTGTTGGGCATTTGCCAAAAAACCTGCAGACATCTCACAGCAGTTGTAGAACAGAGCTTTTCCAGGCCAAAGTTTTGTCTGTATTTATATTCCAACAGCTCGTCTCTCCAGCTTTGGCATGCAGTTGCCATGTAGCACTCCAGACAAAATCCCTCCTCCTCAAAACTACTTTTGATCTTGAACATTTCGCTTCAGCAACTGATCAACGAATGGCACAGCTAAGGAAAAAGCACCGAGCACCCTCCCCTGGGGGAAAGTGGGCCCTATTACAGCCTGTTCAGCTGTGAAACCTGGAGATGGTGCTTTAAGCTTAAAGCACTTGGTGATGGTTTTAATGCTTTGACAAATCTCTCCCAGCAGGAAGGAAACTTTCCATGCCTGGCTGTAGAGTCTTTCACAAAGCTGAAAGAAAACAGCACTTATCTAAATTTAACTTGCCATACTTTTAAACTGGTCTGTGTGAGGAAACGTCTTTTGCTTTCATTTCATGCAAAACATTCAATTAAATTCTCTCAGGAAAAACGCCCTTCCATACTAAGGCACGTATGCTATTTTTTTCTTTCACATATATTTCACTTATCTTCCCACGTAGCTTGAGTGGAAAAATCTTGGTGCAGTGATTATAGACTCACATTAACCTGCCATTCTTCAGGGGCAAAGGAGAAGAGGAGAAGCACTGAGCCATTCCTCTTCTCCATAGGCCAAGAAATAAGATAGTCCTGGCACAGAGCCCACCCAGAGAGCCAACTCCACCAGACCAGGTTGGGAGCACATTCCACAGGCACAAGTACTTCTCGAAGAACTTCCTGCCAATGGCTACTTGACATTAAAAACTAGGATGATCTAGGTCAAGTATCCCAGTTGACATTAATTGCTATGTTGGATCAAAGAAAAAAAAAAAAAAAANAGCCTCTCAGCCATAGCTCAAGTCACATTAGGCTTAAAAGTAACCGAGGCCAAAGCCTTGAATTGTACCCAGAAGCCAAAAGGAAGCCAAGCAGCTGTTGAAGAACTGCCCAAGCATGTTCCTATGGCTCCTGCCCTCCCTGCACACGGCTGCCGACCGAAGCAAGGACCAAGGGGAGCCAGGACCAAGGAGCAGCGACTCCATGGCCTCACACAGAGGTCACAAGTCACCCACAGCCCCTGGGACACGCCACCTCCTGAGGGCATCTCTGTGTCCTCATGCAGAAGGCCTGCTGGCTGTACCTGCCTCATAAAACCAGCAAATTACGAAACACTTAGATAAAAGGACAGGTGAAATGCTCCAGAGGCTGGTAAACTATAGTAGCACCTGCCTTTACTGCTTTATCTCTGTTTGCTGCTTCTTTTATCTATGTACTCTGAAGGTAAAGCATGTGCCGTGTCCAGCTGGGAAGGAAAGACTACCTGGAAAAGCAAGTCATCTTTTGGTTGACCAGAAAACAAGACCAGGTGACCCTCAGTTACCCAGAAAATCTAATGCTACGGAAGTCAGATTCTGGAACAACTGCTACCATGTGAAGGGTATGCCCTTCTACATATTCTTCCACCCATCACCAAAAACGTCTTACAGCAGATGAAGACAATTTTCAGGTATATAATGAGTTCATGACAAGAAGAAACAACTCCATGAGCCCTTTCAATTAATATAGCTACAGCTGAAACAGAAAACAACTATGGGCTCATCTTACTTATCCACACACCTTGAACAAAGCAGCCTTTTATACAACAGGCATAAAAGGAACAAATTAATTTTTAAAGAGCAAAAGATGAAAATATATAGCTGTACTCCATAACTCATAGCAGGCTTCCAAATTGTAATCAATATTTTCTTTTGCATTTAAGAACTGCTGAATCTTAATGCTTTTTAGATGTCCAAGTGCCAGAAATAATAATTTTATTATAGATAACTGTATGTGATTAGAGTCTGACTGTAGTTTTTGAAGTTCTCTGCAAAGCCAATATGGGTTAAGTGCTCATTTGTATTGTTATAAAACTTCTTTACAGTACTGTAATACAATACTCAAGCAGCAGACTCTGAGCTAATATTTAGCATACAACCTGATAACCTCATATAGACCCAAGCACAGTTGGAAAACCTAAAGTCTGCAGCAAGTTCAACCATATTTGTATTATTTTATTCAAAAGTTTAAGAATACAGATGTTAAAATAACTCCTCAAAGCAGGAATAATATTTGGAAAAAGTAACTTGTCAGTCAATTGAACTATTCAACAATTAGGGCACGTGCAGGACTATGGACCATTGACAGCTCATTTAGTCCAATGACAACATACAAAGGCTCTTTCCCCCACATACAAGCTCTTTAACCAGTAAAGATAACTAGCACTTTGTCCAAATTTTACAAATAACAGTCTGGAGCCAACTAGAAAGCTGAGTCAAGGACAAAAACCTAGCCAGTGCCATTTAAAAATAAATAATCAAAACCAAATAAACAACAACAAAAAAAAACCACAACCCCAACATAAAACAAATCTGAAACATATTTACTTAAGAAGTTGGGGTGGTTTTTCTGCTTTACAGATCAGATCCAGGTAGGGCATAAAATGTTCGAATATTATGACAACCAAAATTAATCCTGAAAGTACTCGTAGGAAGAAGTGCACAGCATTTCTCCATGTATGCCGACAGGAAGCACCACAGACTGCTTGCATTACTGGGAGAAAGTCTGGTGAGTCTCCCAGCAATTATGGACTAGAGCAGATCTTTCCCATGCCCATTTGGACATCAGGAAAAGGTTGTTGACTGAGAGGACAGTCAGTCAGTGGAAAAGGCTCCCCAGGGAAGTAGTCATGGCACCAAGCCTGCCAGAGCTCAAGGAGCCTCTGGATGACACTCTCAGTCCTGTGGTTTAGTGTTAGGTAGTCCTGCAAGGAGCAGGGACTGACTCAATGAGCTTTATGGGCCTCTTCCAAATCGAGACATTCTATGGCTTTATACACATTTTTCGTCATGAGAATGTTGATAACCTAAGACTTTTCAAAAGGCTTTTTTGATTTGGAAATATCCAATCATGCTTTTCCTACTCCATTCACAGAAGGTCATCAATACTCTTGTAGTAGGTCTCCTACAGTCTTCAGAGCAAAACTCAGAACATCGTTTACTGAACAGGAGTTACCTACAGAAAGTCCTAATGCAGACAGCTGATCAGATGCACAGACTAAAGATTGAAACGAGCAGTCTTCATAATTTTTTTTTTGTTTGTTTTTGTGAGTTGGCTTTGTTTAAATGAGTTTCGATTACCAAATGCATTCAGAAGTTACTGTAGCAATATTTGCCTTTTCATCAATACTAGGCTAGAATAGTCACTTATTAACCATGGAAGAGTTGCATTTTACAGTGAAAGAATGTAACACAGATGAGTCAGGGCTTGTGTTTCAATAAAATTTCCTTTAGCAAAACCGGAACAGAGTATCTCATAAATCTGATTCAGAAACATCCTCTACTTAAATACCTGATTATGTGTTTACTTTGGAGAAGTGCTAAAAATAAATAAAACTGGAAAAGGAAGACAAAACAAGAGAGAAGTAAAAAAAAAAAAAAAAACCCAGAAAACATCCAACACTGACACAGTCTCTCAGGAGGAAACAGTCACCTTTTTGTTCGGAGAATCACCTAACATATGTTACTCATTTTATTTATTAACTTTTATTTAACCCAACTCTTGCTGCTGTTCTTGATTACCTGGAAGGAGGCAGGCAGCAATAAAATATATCAAAATCATCACTTCCAGTCTCCTGCTTTCCTTTACTTCCACTTGTGCTCTCATGCAAACCTTTCTTCAGACATCCTCCAGCTCTCCCAACTCTGATCAGTAACACCACTGTATTTTCTCATCCTGCAGCAGGCTCAGAAAATGAAGATGGCACAAATATTTATGCTCTTAATACGACAAATAACTGCACCTCTTTAAAACTGCTCCCATGAGAGCAATACCACAGTCCATGCCTGTACCAAAGCAGCAGGACTGAAACTGAACTGTAATATCAATCTGTGTACTTTGTCTTTATGTGTAAGAAGTCACTCTTGCTATTCTCTTGTATTTCCATATCTAATTAAGTGAATATACCCAAGCTTTTCTTCACATGTGCAATGCCAGCCTTTGTGCAAGCAAAATCTTATTATTTGACAGGGGTTTAAAATGAAAATTCTTTAGTGGGGGCAGACAACTGCTACTGGTAACACGCAATCCTGAGTCCATCACTCATCCACACAGGTAGCAGAGCTTCTGCCTCCATATGATGACCTCAAGTAAGAGAGGCACTTTAATTTCTTGACTGAAGCACAGCTTCCTTCTAATCTCCAAGTCTAGCAAGAAGAGACAAACATAAAAACCAAAATAAGGGATATTTGCTCCATTTGTTTCCGAATATAGCCTGGTGAGAGGGTTACCTGTTGTCATATCTGGCCGTAGTTTTGTCTCTGTCTCCTCCACAGGCTAATCTCATGTAATGCACTGCCAGGAAGATGCTGCCCTTCCTACTAGTTCTATGCAAGCATCTTTTTCCAGCATTCTATTGTTAAATAATGCCTATATGCAACTACAACCAGGTGTTTGTCAGTGCTAAATTGAAGTAATGCTAGTATAAGCCTGTGGGGCCCTGGGATGGCTCCCTTGCTACAGACTTCCCTTCTGGATGCTCTGGCCAACTTGATACCCCACACATTTTAGCCTGTCAAATTTTAACAGTTCCATTCTTACCCTATTTTAGTGTGTGCATGTGGTTTTCTGCTCCAAAACACAGTGGAAAGCTATTTCCAGCCACCATTTATGTGCTCCTGTGTTACAAAACAATCATTAGCATAGGAAATGAAAACCACAGTCAGACTTGGGGGGTGGAATCACTTGTTCCTTAGGCCCTTCCAGCAAAAGGAAACAACAGGACCCAAACCACCAACTCACAGAAGACCCTACAGTTTCACCAATTTTCAAGCTAAGCTCCCCCTGAAATCAGTACATGGTATGGGGTTAAGGGATTGACTGCTCCTTGGAAAAGGCACATTTACTGCAATTAAAAGGGACAATTAAACCTAATGTTAGCATATTAGAAACAATGTTAATTGGTCACAAACTCAACCTTTACCTCTAAAAAAGAGCTCACTTTCTGCAGGCAGTAGGGCTATTTCCCCTAAATTTAGGTGTGTTCCATTTAAGCCTGATGTTCTCTCACACTCAGTGTCAAAGCTTATGAGAGCAGGAAGCACTGAAAGCAAACCAGGACAGGTTTCCCTTAAAAATGGAATAAATATTTTAAAGCATCAGAATCGTGCAATTTGGCATGTTGAAAGAGATGCAAACAGCTATCCCTTTAAAAAGCCTCTTTTAGGACCAAAATATTTTATGTTCCCTTTCTCACAGGTATATGTTCACATGGTCCAATCTATTTTTAGAATGTCCTTCCTAGATTAATTTTTAAACTTGAGTCTGGACAATTTTCACCCTCTCTGCGCCCAGATATCCCTGTTGAGTCTGTTCCACTACTGAAGGCTGCAAGGACATGGAAGTCAGCCTGCCACAGGTTTGCATCTCACCCTGTCCCTCTAAAAGCAGAAAAAAAAAACCAAAAACAAACACACAGGGATAGAGAGCCTGTAGAGAGGAACAGGGCACAGCACTTAGAGGGCAAGAGCCACAACTTCCTACAGCAGGCACGCTATTACACGTACTTTCTGTCACACTAGATGATGACTTAAAGCCATCTCATTTAAGGCTGCAAGGCTTAAAAAAAAGGAAAAAAAACAGCTGTTCCCCAACTTTCAAAGAAAATATAAATAAGTATACCTGCCTTCATCCATAAAGTAACCAGCCCAGACAGGCTTGACTATGTCTCTAAGAAAATAAAACCACCACAGACTTTACAGGATAAATACATAACTAAACTTTATGGCAGTTCTCTTTACCAGATATAATTCCACAGCTTTAGCTATGTTGGCTCACAAATGTCACAATTTTAACCCAAGCCTGTTTATATTCTTTTATTTAGAAGGGTCTTGTACCTGAAAGTCTGTGTACATCACAAATCTTTTGAAGGGAAACAGATTTCAGGCAACCACCAATGTCAGTGTGAACTATTTAAGGAGTAGTAAGTTGCTTTAGACTAAGCCAGTTCTTCCCATTCTACTTACAAACAGCTGGGAAAAACAATGTAATGGTGATTAAAAGGAGTGGGTAGGGGGGGAAGGATTTATTTAACCAGCTACTTTACATAGGATGCTCAATGAGCAATTTCTGTGGATGAAAATTTAATCTGACATTAGTTCAGACTTCTGTTATTTACATGCGTAGTCCCAAGGAGTGGTAAACAGCACTTGTAAACTGAGAGGACACAGTGCCCACAGACCACAGCATATCAAAATATCCAGTGCTGGTTAAATCCAGCAGGAGACAAGTCTCCCAGCCATACCATGGCCACTGATCTCCGCAAATAAACCACTTTTGCATTTCCAGACAAAAACATATTCACCACATGTGCAATCTGTTAAGACTAAAGAGCACACATGAGGTAACCAAGGAGAGCTAATAAAAGCACAGATATTACACCTTTTTCTTCTCTTCTGCGATCTCATTTTGGTAATTACCAGTTATTTCTACATATCTTAAGAGACTCACTTGTAAATAACAAATACAGGAACACAGTGCTGGAATACACCAGCACACATACAGGCAGTCAGAACTCAGGAAAGTGAGTTTACGAATTATGTTTACACATTTTTAATATAGCCTAATGATTAAATCAAAAAGGAAACTAGTAAGGATATTTGCCCTTATCTTAATTAACAAGGCTGTTTATGCAGGCTGAAAGGTAAGCATGTGTTTGTTTCTCCATCTCATTTTTATGTATTACAACTAAAGAGCATTGCATTATTTGAACTCTTGAAATCGTAAGAAGCCTCCAAACAATTTTTCCAGAAATGAGATTTAAAAATTTCACATTTGATCCATCCAAGCAAGATCTATTTTACCCAAAAAGAATAAGGCTCTCACTTATCAGAAAAGATTGAAAAGCATGCGAAATAAACAATTCCTTTCCCAAACTTCTAGCAATACATTTTTCCCCCTAAAATTTCTACAAGTAAATCTCATCACTACACATTCAATTAGGTCAAAGTGGCTTTTTGACCTAATTCTTCCAAACAAGAATGTATGAGGTAATTTGATTGATATCTCAACTACAGAATCTATATTGGGATTGAAAACCAACCAAAAAAAACACAACCCCAAAACTGACAACACCTAAATAGCTGATCACAGTAGGTGCTGCATCCCAGACAGATGGAAGGGGGTCAGGAACTGTAAAAATGGTTCCCATCCATTACTTCCCTCACACTCCTAGAAGTACTTGCTGTTCCCACTATCACCAGCTCTACCATACCTGTTGTTACATGCCCTTTCATATAATCTTTCTCCTATCTACATGATACCTGCAATACTCAGAAATACTGCAGTATCTTAAGTTACTTTCCGGAATTATTTAAACCACCACTGCTATTTCTACAATGCAGGACATCCTTCCAGAGTCTTCTGAATCCTGAAGATGATGTCCACAGGACATGGGCAAGTTTCCAGATTTCAAAAAAAAAAAAAAAAAATTAAGAAAAATCAACATAGGACAGCTGCATCTCCAGGCTCTTTGCAACTCTCTTTGCTCAGCAAGGTACAGCAGCAAGTGAGGAGACAACACACCCTGACTTGTGCCATCTCCCTGCAGGGAAGGGACCTTCTGCACAGGAATGGAGCAGGTCACCAAGGTCAGCAGCACTGCCACGGATAAACCTGACAAAGTCCACCTGCCACAGCACCAAGCACTAAGCTAACAAAAATTAGATCAGATAGCAGACCTCCAAGTGTTTATAGCCCATGACTCAACTTTCCCTCCTGTACAGTGACCTTTACAGAGGACAGGAAAAGGAGGTGAGCATGCTTATATGTTAAATTCATACAATCCATTATCCAAAAGAGGAACTGGTATCAGAGGCTCCAAATGTACTTAAGAAGCAGAACAGCAGTGGCCTATTATATCCCCAGAAGGCTAGAACAGAGGAAATTTGATTGTTTTCGTGCTCCTGGTATCTTGTGAAGCATGCACAATTTTTTTCAAACAGTAACAACAAAGTCATAAGGTAGAAGACACAGAAGTAGTGTGATCATCAGCACAAAGAGGATATTTTAAGACCTGCCCTAATGCTCAAGTTCAGTTTTGCAGAGACAGAATACAGCTGACATTTGCCTGGACAAGACACCAGAGCTAGAGAAACCATACAGCGCTGCAACCCAAAATACTCAGCATTAACCCAAAAATAAGTGTCCAAATACCCTACACTTCCTCTGTCAAGTGTTAGAGTACTCTGAAAACCAAACCAGAGCAGGGTAAGGCAAAAGTGAAATTGCCTGGAAAGCCTGAAGGGCACACTGAACAGATCCTTTCTTCCACTTAGGAAATTCACAGTAGAATATCATGAATGGTAAAACTTGAGGTCCAGAAGATAAAGTTCAGCAAAGTGACCTTTTATGCATTTCAGATCAAAAAAACAGTTGGGTCATATGCATGCTCAGATAGCCTTGGGCATATGACAAACAAACTCAAAAAAAAAGTTTGTGAGCAAGCACTCCAGACAGCTGTGCTCAGGAGCTATATCCACGAGACACACTCAAAACTTTCATGTTTGATATTGCAATCTAAAGACGAGCCAGAGTTCAGTAAACAGTAAATGTGATTCTGCACAACCTTGTTATCTTTTCATCTCAACAGTTAAACCTATGTGAGGGAGCACAAAGAGGTTACAAAATCCTATCAGCACAGTTTATTAAATGCTCTTTTTGCATTTATTTTGTAGCAGGATAAAATTTAAGGTAGCAGAGACTTAAACACCGGTAAGTCAGAGGACCAGGATGGATTCTTGAAAAATCCTTTGGACCCCCAGAGGTGAGACAAAATTTTTCTTCAAGAAATTCTGCACTCTTACGTGGCCACTGTTTAACAGATTGGAGCAGTCTTGCTTTATATGTTAGCTAAGCAAAAGTGACTGGCAAAGGTGCATTGATTCTTCCTTATTTTCCATAAATAGGACCCAAAGTAACAGATTATGCTGGTTTTTCTGCTGGTTTTGCCTTTCTTTCCCATAGCCATACATCTCTAGAGAGCAATTATTCTGAGAGTTCTAGGACTTTAACATATGATCTTGAAATTCAGGTGAAATTTTGGACTTAGAGAACTCAACACCACCACTCCTGATTTCGAAACAGAAGGATTTCACACTTATCTGTGGTATTCCATCTCTCCAACCCTTCCAGTCCTCTGGGATCATTATATTCTGGTTTTGAACTTTAGCTTTTTATCCTTCTCACATCTCACCCAAAGAGATTTTGCTATCCCCCTTCTGAAAGCACCTTTAGATAATTTCAATTTATGGTTGTTATTATAAATTTAAAAAAACCCAATTGCTATTGTCCTATCTTCACACTTAGGAAGAAAAGAATAGAACCGGAAAACTGCAGCTCTTACAAAAATGGAAGGGCAAGAGGTGCACTTGGATTTGAGTTACAGACTATCTCCACAATCAGTCAAATAAGACTATGCACTGAATTAATGAGTGTTTGAAAGATATTCTCATTGTTGCATAATTACTTTAGCACATAAAATTAATGTAACCAGAATAAAGTTAGCTACCTCAACAGTGAGGAGCCCACATGGTTCTCTTGTTAGAGAGAAATTACAAAAACCAAGTACTCTGCAAAATAAGGTAAACACAGCCAGCAGTCCTTGTTGCCCAGATGGATCCAGAAATCTGTGCAGAAAGTTGTGTCCACGTTTCACATAGCTTTGTCCTTCCCCACCAAACTCAGTCCAGTACAGGACTGGCAGAACATCCTTGCTTGGATCCCCCAACCCAGCACGGATGTCTGCTTCTCCATCTGGAAGTTGCAATCTTAGAAAAACACCATGAGATGAAAAAGGTGTGGCAAAAAGTTTTTTTGGGTCTTTTTGTTGTGTTTAGTATGACACTCATCACA
The DNA here is from genome assembly GCA_013397075.1 of Rhabdornis inornatus. NCBI lineage: Eukaryota > Metazoa > Chordata > Aves > Passeriformes > Rhabdornithidae > Rhabdornis > Rhabdornis inornatus. The sequence continues at coordinate 400,738 of VWZS01009792.1, forward strand.
TACTCATTTCTTTGACAACTACAAAAACTCCTGATTGCAGAGGGAAAAAAAATAACCCCACTCAGGCAAGCAATTTTTTCCATGAATAAGCAAAACAACAATAGTCAAACAAAGTTGAAGGCTACTGTCAAGAAAATAGAGGCCTAAGCCCAGTTCTTTCTATTGCCAGAGAAATGAAGACAGGAACCAGAATCTTGACGTTCTTCCCTGCTGTTTCACACTGCTTTCTCACTGTATTTCTGCAGCAGTGGGAATAAAGACAAAAGAAGCACCAAAGAACAAAGCCTGAATCTCATTCTGGCAAAAACAGGGAGGGAGAACAAAAGGCAGAGTGGAAGTGGATGGACTACTTATAGCAATTATTGTCAAACATTTTTGCACTTCCTTCCTTAATGTAGCTCCTTTTGTACACAAAGGCCTCCAAATAGTTCTGAGAGGTTCCCTTTGCAAAAGGAGGAGAAAGGAAAACTGTAATAAGACTATGCAATGAAGATAAATTTTCCCAATAATGCAAGCTACAGGAAACACATGGAGGTCAAATAAAACTATTATTTGCCTTTTCAAACACTGTTTTCTTCAGCTGCCAAATAAAAACATTATGAAGCCATTTTACACAGTAAAATTTAACCTTCTATTAACCTTCCATATTAAGTAAACAAACCTTTCTAGCCAATAAGCATCATTGTGAACTCTCCGAGATGATAAGCAATACCTTAATTACATTCATTTACATGACTTTGAAATTGTTCCAGACCAAAGTCAACAACTACAAGGTCAAAGAGTATGGAAATCTAAAATAAGGAGAAATCCATAGTCGGCCAGTTCACAAGGATTGTGCACATCCTTTCTAGCCCAGTTTGCAAAGGGTCAGGGATACCAACCAAGTACTCACTTTTCATCAATGAGATTAAAAAAGCAACTCTAAAACACAAAAGACCAAGTCCATCCTGTTTTTTTTGTTTTTTGTTTTTTTTTTTTATTAAAGACTATTCAAAGCTGAAAGCAAGGGACACTTCAGATTTTTTTTTAATGCCTAATGGCCAATCGAGCTGTATGAATACCTTATGCAAATGTTCTAAATGAAAGCCACAACATGAAATATACTTTTAAAAAAATACATCCACACCAGTGGAAATCGGCGAATATTTGGTATGGTGCCTTCATACTTGGGAGTGCTAAACTGACAAGATTACAACTTTCAGAATGCTACATGAAAACTAATGTAAATAATGCTCCAACAGCAATTACAAAAAACTTTTAACAATGACTGCTGCAAGAAACTTCATAAAGTATGACATGCCCTGAAATAGCAGAAAAGTAAGACACAGTCCATCCATTCCTAAGATATTAGATAATGGCTCGGATATGATCAATAGCAATCAAATTAGCCAAAATGGAGCACACATGCACACTGCACTGATGGATCATTTCAGGATTACATTTTGTATATTATAACCATGAAATTATTACAAATATACAAACACAAAAATCTAAAGTACAGCTTTTGGATTTAGGCAGTCCCATATCAATACACTGCAGCTGACAACATTTTCTTAGTATTAAATTAGATAAATCTCCCTGCACCCTATTTTACTAGCCAAGCACTTTTTATACAATTCTCAAGCCAACAACCTTCTGCAATTTAAGTATGATTTAGTGCAAGAGAAGCAATGAGTATTATAAAATTTATGCTTGTTCACCTTCTCTCCCCACAGAGAAGGGCAAGACGTTTTTTCATGTAAATATGTATTAGATCCAAATCATTTAAATAGATATTATTCCATAGAGAACATGATGCTGCATATGCCCATTTCAGCTCCATGTTACTAAATAAACTGCAAGATAATGATGCTGCCTTGCTCATCCTAAAGGACATTGAAAATATTTCTGGGCATTTCAAACAGAAGTAAAAGGAAGAGACTTTCACAAGAAAAAAGAAAAACTAGGGTGGCACTTACAGAGCTTCCTAAAGTGAAGACAAGTTACTGGCAAATTAGGAAATCTCTTTAGGAACAGGTCACAGCTGCCACAGAAAAAAATATAGCTCAGATACATGGAATCTTTACAGTATGAATAGCAAATCATTGCTATCATCCAATTTCATTTTCTTTTAAATGGAGAAGGGATAGATAATCACATTTGAAAGGAGAAAACCAAGAAACTTTAGACAGGTGACTAATTCTAAAAGTTAACGTAGAAATGCTAAATGCAAAGTGCCAAATGCTAATTTGGCTCTAATACATCTCAGCTATATTTAGCTACAAGTGTCACTGCTTGAATGGAAAAGAGACAGAACAGGGAAAACTTGAACAATGCCTTAAAAATGAGAGCTTTAAGCATGACTTTTACATGAATGCATGTATCTCCCTGCTTTCACAAAATGCACCGGAAGTTAATCAGCATGTTACACAAAATGCAATTTAAGTTAACAATCTATTTCTAAATCATGTATGTATTTGAAGAGAGGAAGACTGTCATTTGACTTGAAGCTATCACATACCATTTGGGCCACAGTCAGTTATCTTACAATACAGTCTGACCTCTACTTGATTTTAAAATAGGATAATCACCTTCAACTGTGTATGAACCTTGAACATTATCAAAAACAGTTTTATTGCATCAACGATTTATTAATAGTCTTATATTAATAGTAATGTAACTTTGACTTTACAAAGTCAAAGATGAGGAGAAACACAGTCAAGACTTATTGTGCTACCCATTTTATTTTAGGCTTCTAAGGCAACCTCATGACACAATCAGAAAAACTACCCTGAAAGTAAGAGCTACAAAGCAAAAACAACAGAATACGCGTGCATCGTCCCAATTCAACAGCAGAGCAGGAAGGATACAGACAGCATAATGAGTTCAGACAAATGCTGAAACCTTTCAAGTACCAAAACTGTGCTGCAGCCAGCTGTGCCTGGAACTGGGGAAGTGCTCGTGCTGAGACAGGTAACCAGCCTCCAGATAGCACACGACTGCAGCAAAGAACAGGTGTGAGTCTCACATGGGAATGTGCTAAGCCAGGGTCCCCTTCCAAGCAAAGCGCTGCAGGACGCCCAAAGCCTACAGGCTCACATTCAAAATAAACCTGAGGAAGGAGGAAATGTTCCTCCCAGAGTGCTGCTGGTTCCCAACACTCACCGTGGCACCCCACTGTATGGTCACTTGTAGAGCTGCTGGCCCCATTGCACCACAGTTTAAACAAAGAGCGGCTAAGAAAGTACAATATTCCATAACTGGCATTTACAGCATCAGCCTTGGACTCCTAATCTTTACCAGACGGGCACACAAATCAATCTATCAGCTCATAAAGGTATGCTTTTTAACCTCCAAAACAGATGGGATTGGCCAGAAACGTCTGGCATGTCAAACTGCTAATCACGGCTGCCCTTTGCACAAAATAACCCACTTAAGTTGAGGCATGGTTGCACTGTAACAGACATTAGTCTGTGGGAAACCCATTTAACTGTCACACACTCCCGCCACTCTTGCTCTCCCTTAATTAAGCCTAATGCCTTATGCTTTGACCTTTTGTTCTAGCCTATTAACCCTATCTAGTACAAGTTCAAATATGTTAAACCTAAAAGTTTGCTTTTAGTATTAAACACTAAGCTACAGAGGGAGTGAGGGATGCTACTCTATCCTGCAAGTTACCAACGCCTGTGTTAGACCCCAAAGACAAAATACATCCAAATACTAATCAGTTTAACAACAAAAAAAAAAGTGGAGTTTCTTCCACTGGCATAGCCTACTTTTTCCTCTTCAGAGGAGAGAGGAGAGTGAGGAAAAAAAAAAGATGTGAAACTTCTGCTAGCAACTTCATATCCTCAGGCTTTTGGGTTTTTATCCAACACAAAAAGCACATGCTATCAGCCAAGATCATACTGCACTCATTTGCTGTTCTCTGAAACCCATCATTAAAAATAAGACATAATTGGTTTACAGTGACCAATTTCTCCTCAATTAAAGGCTGCCTCTGCCAACCCTCCTCACACTGAGTCACCATCTTGTTCTTTTGACAAGATAGTTACACTTACTATTAGTCTGTAATTCTCATCTGCATCTCCAGGTGAGTTGCATCCTTTGAAGTTTCTCAGACTTGCACAGACTTAAAAACATCATTTATTCATTCCAGCTACACACTTTTCCTTTTATGCAAGCTCAACTAAAGCATGGCTGCCTTCTGCTCCACTATCTATTAATTCATGAAGGTTACACAGCATCAACAACACCAGCAGATATGTTTCTAAAGCAGTATTCTTTTGGAGAAAGTCTACCCTAAGGGTCCAGAACTCTGACTTAAACAAGAACTCTCATGTGACAATAACAAACCTCTGATCAAGACACTACTGCACTCCACCATAAAGCTATTTATGTATGCAAGCAAGCTTGGTATACCAACAGAGGTATTCCACAATTAGTGCTCATAACTAGTAAACAAACCTATTCCACACTCCAAAAAACACAATGACTGCCCATAACTGCTTTATAACATAGGTTAGGAACAGAAAACAGAATGCAAACTGTGTGGGGATTACTCTACTGACAAGTTGAACACTTGGTGCAACATCCTTCTTTACAGCTTATGCTTCTGTAACTCTGACTAAATAAAACTCCTTTTAAAAAGAGGAAACAATCTTGAACCAAAGCTTTGAATTACTTTAACTGTTTTTGAAGATGTGAAAGATTTCAAAAGGCTTGTTGCCACAAATGCCACTGTCTACTAAGTTCTATTAAAGCCGTATAAGAGACCATCTGCTGCTGATCACAATAATTCTCCAGTTTTAAATTGCTAATTAATTAATTATGTTTTAATTCCAAAGTGCTTGTCTTACTGATTCTGAGACCAGCAAGTAATACCATTAACTTTTCTGTAAATACAATTGCTCTGACAACTATGAGATGCTCTACAGCAACAGTCAATTTTTTTTTGAAAAGTGAAATAGAAAAAACATTGTGAGGAAAAAAATGGATCTTTAATCTCAATTTCTGGTTATTTCCAAAGCACTGATTCTGGTTAAGTCCAAATCCCTACAATTTAAAAAGTGCATGTATTTTCTAATGATTTCACTTGGTTATATTCTATTGTGTTGGAGATGCTCAAACAGCACTACACAGTCCCATGTCATACTTGAGTAAAGTCAAGCAATGCATGGATTTATTTAAAATAAAAAAAAAAAAGAAAAATATATCCTTTGCATCTGCAATCTGTGTCATTACAATGGATATGAGAAGCTCTGCAGGCTGGGATTTGGTACAACTGCCTCCAGCTTCTAGACCTTGCCTACAAATGCTCACAAAAGTTGCCACTGGAGGCAATGCAAATGAGTCCTAAGAGAGACCAGAAACAAAACAACAACTGCTTGTCAACCATTACATGCCCAAATTGTATTCTTTATGCTCATCAGCATTCTCAAGTTCTTAGGCATGCATGTAGGCCCACCGAGGACAGTGGGGCTACTCAAGTGAATAAAATGACTCACAAACCAAAGTGCATATACATAAGCAATCACTGGACAACACTCGGGGAATTATTCCCTGGTATCAAAGAAAAATAGGATTTAGGAAATGGGAACCAAGGGAGCAGATCTGAACAAAATGACAGTGATGCTAAATGTCTACAAGCCATTGTAACGTAATATCTAATAATGATTTTACTGTGACAGTCCCTTGCCACACAAGCCCAATTTGGATCTGCTTTATTTAAAAAATAAGAGAGATGGTAACACAGTAAGTGTTATTTAATCTTCTCTTTTACTCTGAAATTACATGTAAATCAAGCTTTTCACTATTTAGCTACCTCCCAAACAAGTGGGCTAAATCTTCAGAACTTAACAGCGAATTACACACAAAAAGTTCACATGTCACAAAAATACTTCTTTTTCTATAATCAGCAAACATATAAAAAAACCCCACAACTCTTACAGTAAAGGAGAGGAATTAACTTGTCAAAACATATTATAACCCTAAAAGGCTTATACATGGCACACAGTTGTCTGGCAGCTTTGGCAAGACAAAGAACAAACACCAAACCAAAGAGACAAGGTAAACAACCCAAACAAATTATTTACCTTGAAAGTGGTTCCATTAGGAAAGCTCTTCCTTCAGGAGTCCAAGGATGCATTAATTTTCTTCCTCAAAAATCTCATGCTTGATCTGAAAAGAACAGCAGAAATCCCCTATGAAATTCTGCAAATCATTCTTTCCTACCTAATATGCCTTGATCTACTTTCTTACTATTGATGTAATAGAAAGTAATGCTTTATTTTGGTTAGTACAAACTGCAAATGACACTTTTATATCAGAAGAAAAATGTAGCTCCAAACTTCAGAAACCAAAATCTTCCAGACAGAACCATGTGTAAAACTAGTAGAAACAACCCATGTTGTCTAGACTTGTACTAAGGGACATTATTCTGCAAAAACAAAATCCACATTCAACTCTGAGCCAGAATCCTCTTTTCCTTCCTTTCATTCAGAAAACAGCTGTGACATGAAAGCCCTCCTTCCTATGTAGTGGTTACTGCTTAACACTTCAAACTTGCACCCATGAGCATCAAAATCAGTTTTTAAAGAGCCTCTGTTAATTTACATATACATAAGGAAATGACGGTAGTATAACAGGTGAGTGTAATGCTAAATGCAACAAAATTAGTTAGAAAAAGAAACTAGCAAAAATTGTAATATTTGCTTTTGAGAGATTTAAGAATAACATATAACACTATTTTACTTAGAGAATGTTACCCTTAAAAGTTCTTCTCAGCACTTAAGAGAAATACTGCTAAAGGTTGCAAACTTACAACTAGCCCAGATCATTATTTCTACTATTTCAGCCTTGTTGTTGTGACAAGCCTTGCTATTAAAGATCTTCAAGTTACCACCCAAGCAGCAAGCTCATCATGCACAGAGTCAACTTTAAATACAATAAAATACACTTTAAAAAATGAAAAAGAATAGACTTTCTCCACCACTTAGCTGAACTTCCCCCTTCCTCCTTCTGCTTGGCAATGGGTGAATTCCTCTCCTTATTTCAACACCTTTAGCCTCTGGTACCACAAAAAAAAAAAAATGCATACAAAAGCTTTTTAAACACAGAATTCCTCTAGCACCAAGGACCCCACAGGCGGGTACAGGATAGAGGGGGAAGAGTGGGAAGTGTGTGTGCTGGGGTCACATTTCTCCCTCCACAAAACCTCTTGGGTCCAAGCCAGATTAGAGAAAATATCTAACTCTGACGACTGCAACGTGCTTGCTAACTGGGAAAAAAGATACAGGTGTTGATCAATGGGTCATCATCCAAAAAAAACACCTATTCAAAGCTTTCAGGTACATGAAATAACAGCAACATGCTGGACTACTGCCAGGACCAAGACCAAACAAAAGATGCCCAACAATAGGGCAAATTAAGCTGAAAAATAAGTAAATACCCTGGAATACTCCATGCAGATGTCATTTTAAATCCTTCATCCATATACATCACAAAATGAAAAGGTAAGTTGCACCACAGAAGGGGCACAACCCTCAAAATTCATATTCAATTGCGGGGGGAGAAAAGACCTACCATCACACTAAAAATTAACAGAGAAATGACAGGTACAGTGACAAAGGTGTAATAAACACAGTTCAAAGCCTTCTCAACCACATTTTACTGGAAGGGTAAATAAACTGGATGTGGAATCTTTTATGGACAATGAAAAACAGGACAAGAGGTCCCAAAAAGCAAAAGAAAGCAGCGCTGTTAAAAAAAAATATTCATCTTTCCAAGCCACCTGAATTTAAGAAAAATACTTAATTCCAGTATTACTGCTCTATACTATAGATGCAGACAAAATATTTTCACCACTGACAAGTGGGTGAATTGAATCATTCCTACTTCCAAAAGAGAGACTGCTATATAGTATGGAAAAACACAAAACAAGGCACAAAAACCCACTCCATCCAGTATTGTCATCAAGGTTGAATGTATAGACTGGATTTTCTTTAGGTCAGCATTCAACAGTCTTTTTTGTATTGTTCCAAGTGGCTACAAAAGGTTTATGAGATTTCAGTGAAAAGACAACAACAGAATTTTTTATTCCTTTGAAAAATTCCATATGCCTTCAATATCTTTTAAAAATTGAGGAGAAAAAAACCCAAACTTTTCTAGAATAGTACTTTATTCCCAAACACTTTGCATCTGAACCACTTGCTTTACACACCTTGTAGTTTTTCAAATGTTGATTTTGCTGTTTTATGGACTACCAAATACAGGATAGGTGATAAAACAAACACCACCAACAAGGCCACCTCCTGGACCAAGAACCATCATTTCTTTCTGAGGCAAGCCCTGCTTCTGACATGACTGAAAAGGCCTTTTCAGTTCACTTTCTCTCTCTCTTTTCACAGGGGGATGGGGCACAGAGAAAAAGCAGAAAGCAGGTAGCAATGAATCTTAAAGTTTGTTATGGAAAAAAAAAAATCATAACAGCAATACCAACTCTGGGACCAATGAGAACAAAACTACTGTTCACCTGTGAGCAAGACTTATTGCTTGAATACATTTCAACACAGAACTTCATGGACTATTTTTTGGGGCAAATTAAATACCCCCTTATTTGTTTTCAAAGAATAGTTTAATCCTAGACTGGAACACATATCTAGCACCTAATTTCTTCACAACTTCCTTTCTTGAGAGGAAGAAGGTCACCTCCTCAGAAGTCTTCCCCAACACCGAGTTTCTTTCCTACATTAAACTCACCATCTTAGAAACCAGTGACTAAAACAGAAGATCTGTAGCTTCTGCTTTTAATCTGATTTTGTCTACAACCAAAATTGGTTTTCCTCTGCTGAAGGCAATGGTATTTAGAAATAAGTAGTATGAAAACAAAATTTCACTCAAGACAGGCAATTAAACAAGAGCAATGAGTTCCAATAACAATTTAAGTATGAGAAGACTATGCCAGGAGGGGTTTGACCCAAGCTAAGATGTCTAGCAACTGCTTCTTCCCCTTTCTACACATGAATATTTATTTACATGAGTTTTAGTTTCTATTCTCCTTCTGCAACCATCAAGCCAAGTGACCTGCAACAGACAGCCAAATAAATTACCAAATTAATTCTTTCAAGTGCTAAATAGGTCTGCTAGCATTTCCAAGTATTTGAAATAAATAATCCAGAAACCCTAAAGAGCAGGCATTCATCTTTACCAAAAGAGTCTCTCTGCCCACTTTTCCCAAGGAGTATCTTCCCACTGGGAAACACATGAGTTTTCACGTGATCCCAGATGTTCACCCAGAAGTACTGGCTGCCAATCTTTGTATGCTGTTTTCTAATCCAGTGTTTTCCAATGCAACTGGTGAATCCCTAACACCAAAATGTCCAAAAGCAATGCCACGACACTGTTTGAACGCTTTTCCCCAGCTCTCCCCCTCTTTGCTACAGGCAGGCCAGCACAGCTCACTTACTGCTCTTATCGTTCTGGCCTGTTGGCAGGAAGAAAGAGCAAACCACAAATGCTGTTACCATTAACCTTTTTGTCTTTAGCTCAAGACTGTTTAGACAGACTGTCAAATCTATGCTTTCTATCTTTTTTGTACATCTATGCATATCCTTTCACACCTTCGCCTCTTGTTCAGGCTTCATTCCCTACCTACGCACCTTTCTGCTTGCTTGACATTGCCTGCCCTCCTGAGCAGCAATGATTTATACTTCAAAATTTGCACTTCTTGTCCCAAAAGGGTATTTATGCTTTTTAATCCATAGGATAGCTATCCTATTAACCCTGCCTGCTGCTCATCACCCAACCCATCGCTCAGCAGGTGGGAGATGAGCCCTGCCCTGCTGGCCCCACGCATGGGAGGGTGGACACCAAAGCCCCTCCCTGGAAAAGGGGATTGTGCCCCCAAAAGCCCCTCCCTGGAAAAGGGGATTGTGCCTCCAAACCAGGCACCCAGCTGGGAACCCCACACTCTCCACAGGCTCTCTTCTGGATCCCCTCCACTCCCTGTGCATTCACATACAGGAAAAAAAAACTACAGCCACAAGCCTTTGGGGGTTTAAGGTACAGGCAAGCTCTGAAGAGCTGTTCTAAAATGATATTTCACAAAAATCTTCTGGTCTTCATGTGTTCTCTGCTAGCTCTGCAAGGAGGTGTCAAGCACAGCCCTAGAGCAGGACAGCTGACTGGGGGAAATGCAACTCCCTGGCTTTGCCTTGGACAAGTTTATACATGTGCTCGGCAAAACAGGGTTTATCTTTTATTATAGTCATGTCCCACACTGTCACTGGTAAAATTAACAATGCTCTCAATGCTAATAATAATAATAAAGCTGGCATTATATGAACTTTTTGCCAATGTTAAACGCCTGAAAAATAGAGTTAGCTCTGAAGAGACAAAACAAGCTTTAAGCAAGCAAGACTTCGTAAATTCTTTTAAGCAAATCCTGCAATAAGCACAACTACAGACAAATACGAACACCATAAAGTTAATTCATGATTAAGTTCTACAACCTTTATTGAATCACTTAAATTTTTTTCTTGATGTCTTTTACAGAACAAATTTACCCCAAACACAACTATCAAACAATGCAGGTGATACAGCCAGTAATCAGATCACCCTTTTAAGTTTGCAATATAAAAACATTATTTACTTCTACTTCTTTATCAACATGGTTTTTATGACTATAATAAATTTTGGTTAGCACATCTTTCACTTTAGAAAAAGAAACAAGTACGGGGAGCAGAGAAGAAAAGCATGTTTTCATCTGCAATTTTCTGCCAAAAGACTAAAAGGGAAAAAAAAAGCCATAAACCTCAATCCAGCATGGTTTGGCATTTGACTGCACGTTGTATTTGCGTGCATGCATGGCCTACAAAAACCTGGAAGCCATTGATAGCTAGCTCTCGCTCATTAGATAACCCAGAAGCACAGGCTGGTCTAGCAGCAGGTCAGATTTCACCTCTGCCCAAAGCATGCAGTCACTACTCCTCACCTCTCCCATGGCACTCACAGAACACAAACACCCTTACACATGCATTTCACTCGTGGCTAACTTGCTGTCTTGCTTTGCAGTCCATGTCAACTCGGTCTCAGGAGACCACCGACAGAACAACAAGTCAAACTTCATGACCACAAGTTTGGGAAGACAGCTGCCTCAGACAGCAAAAAACCCCAAAAGCTGCCTGAACACTGCTCTCGATGAGAACTTTTGCCTTCCAAGATGTTAGCTACTGATGCCCATAGAGTAGAATTACTCAGATGCCATTAAATCTGATCCCAACCACAAGATACCCTCAGCTCAGAGAGCTTTTGTCATCTGGCATCTTAATGTGTCACTCTCTCATGTGTTCAGTCAGCCCTAGAAGCAGTAAATCGCATTTGTGTATTGAAGAAAATGTTTCCTACTCGCTCAGGAACACACCACCCCCTTTCCCCAAGTGACTGCTTCCTCCCCATAGCTCTTCGCAGATTGGATTCGCACTCTTTGTTAAATAAAGCTTTACGGTATCTCTGAACATTTATAGTGCCATGACTCAGTTAAATTCTAATCAGCCTGTGAGCTGTCTGACACTGCAGCAGGTCCCCCCAAAATAAAACAAGGAATAATATAGTCTCCAGATTCCAGAGAGATGAGGCAAAAGAGGACAACTTCCACTTCAGCCTTCTTAACAACGACATAATCCCAAAGACAGAAATCCCACTGTTTTTTTTCCAACACCTTCAACACGTGTCAAGCATTTTAGCTGAATCCTTCTTTAAATTAAAAGCCCGGTAAATCACCAGGATACACAAGGCAGAAGAAGAAAGGTGCAGCACAGACACAAGGCTGTCTGCTCGCTACAACGCTGCCCCCGTTTTGCCCATACTACGTTTCCTTAGGTTTCACTGCCTTCCAACTTAATCACCCACTGACATTTACAAAGAAGAGCCCACAACAACGCGTTCCGCAGGGAGAAACGGAGGGGAGAAAAAATTTTAAGATTCACCTTTAGAGGGCTTCGGGGACACACACACACACACACACACACAAGAGGGAAGGAGGGGGGGGAAAAAAAAAAAGAGCAACACCACGTCTGGAAAAGTAACCTTTAGTCTAGAAGGGAAACAGCGACGTCCCTAAGGAGCCCGAAGCGATGAGAAGGCATCTTTGGGGGGCGCAGGGAGCCGAGGCCGAGCGGCGGCAGCCCCGGGCTGGCCGCGGGCCCGCAGGTGGCGGCGGGCGGGCATTGCCAGGGCCGGGGAGGCGGCGGGGGCGGCGTGGCCTTGCCCGCAGCCCCGGCAGCGAGGCCGAGCCCAGCGCCGCCGCAGCCGCAGCGCACCGAGCGATCGCCCG
>VWZS01009792.1:413071-551107 GCA_013397075.1 Rhabdornis inornatus
CCGCCGTCCCCCCGCCCCGCGCATCCCCGCGCACATACAGGGCGAGCCGAGCTCCGCTGCGCTGCTCTCCGCGGCTCGGGGCTCTGCTGCAATGCCTGCGAGGCTGACTTTCAAAGCCTAACCCGCAGCCGCGATCCTCCCTCTCCGCCTTCCACCTCGCCCGCCGCGGCGCAGCCCGGCCCCTCCCCGCGCCGCGCCATTCATCTCTCCAGCCAAGTTTCTTAACCCTTTGGTAACCTCCCGGCAGGAGGCAGGGCGGGATGCGGGCATTCGGGGATGCGCCCCCCGCCCCGCCCCGCCCCGCAGGGCAGGGCGGCCGCGCCGCACGTACGCGAATCCATCCCCTCCTGCCCTCTCCAGTCAATCTGACTCAAGGCGCGGAGCCCCCGGGAAACAAACTTACGAGACACAGCACCGGAGGACCCGTATCTAATGAAAACGGCAGTGGCTTAAAAATAACACTTTTTTTTTTTGGTTGGTTTGTTTTTGTTTTTTTTTTCTTTTTCCTTTCCCCCTTCGGCTGCTTTGGAATAATGGGGGGGAGGGCGCTTCTAGTGTTGCCAATACTTGTCGGTTTAGAGCTTATGCTTTCAGCCTTTCCTTCGAAAAAACACGCGCTAGAAACTTTATTATTATTATCACTATTATTATTACTACTACTACTATTATTACTATTATTACTGTTCTGAAGGAAAAGCTGGGATGCTCCCGGCAGCAGCCCCGGCATCTGCGGCCGCTCCCGGCTGGCGCTGAGCCTGCCCGTCCCGGCAGCATCCCTGCCGGCTCCCGGCACGTCTCCTTATCCCCAGCCCCAGCTTCCCAGGCCACCGGGAGCGGGGAGCATCCCTGCCGGCTCTGCCAGGGCGCCCGGCGGTCCCTGTGCCGCGGAGGAAGGGGGGAAGCGCTTCCAGGATCGGGGGCAGACCGGCTCATCGAAGCCAAGCTGTCTGCCCACGTGGCGAATAAATACAGTTTGGGAGGAAAAAATAAAAAACAAAACCAACCCGGAGTTGGGCAGTGCTTGCCAAGAAGAGTCAGCCCTCCATTTTGGTAGGCGACGTCCCTCAAACCTCTGCTGTCAGAAATTGCACTAAATGTCAAGTTGTTCTTTAGACTTTGCTGCCACCAAAGAAGAGAGTACACAGAGATACAGGCTGAACTTGGCTGTATAAATGAAGCTACAAAGTGCATGCGACCTTCATCACACCTCCTGTGTGCCCGTGTTTAACAAACGTCTCGACGTGTCGCACGCTGTCTGCCAAATGCTTTACAGAATACTTCATAATACTTTACTTCTACAAGTCAAAGACTGATGAAAGAGAAACGAATTTGTTTGCAAGTCACATATAAACTGCATGGTAATTACTGCATTAACACATGCCAACGTTTTAGTTTTACAGCTCAGGTAAAATAAATGATCTGTTCAAGCATCTTTTTAGTAAGAGACTAATATGGTTAAAGAACACAGGAATTTCCACCTTAAAGAAAGCAAAAAGGAGTCACATTTATGAAAAGCTAAATATTTTAACTGAGACATACCATGAATGAAAGTAGATGTAGGAACGTTAAGCAAAACCTCTTTCACTTTGGAATGTACGGATTGTGTACAGGCTTAGAGTGGAGCTAGTAATGTATTACTTGACCTATTTTTTTAAGCCAATGAAAGATTTAGGTTAACTTCATCATGTGTTTTTAACCACTTTCTTCCAGACATGCAGCAGCATTTTCTAAAGCCATTGCATGTCACAGTGTTTATACAAGCCTCTTTTTTTGAGAGCATGTCTCATTAAATAGCCCGATTGTACTTCCATTAAAAGAATGGGTTTGCTCTTCATTTCCATTATAGGCTCATTAGCAAATTTTGACTGTAAAGAAATTATCCTTAATTTTTTTTATTTCACAGAGAATCTTCATCTCAAATTTTTTTCAATGCTAAGCAGCTGAGTTATCTAGGGAAAAGGAAATTTTCTCATTACTGCAGCAATTTATCTGCTATTTCAATCAAGAGTGTCTGTAGTAGAGACGTCTTTCATTCTTAACCTTAGGGAACGTATTGCGTAGATGAGAGACCTACAAAATGAGGAATCTTGGACATGCAACAGAAAAAAAGTGTGAGTGGAGTAGGTGCTAAAATGATTGCTGTCAGGTAACATATAGTTGCTTGAGGACACAAGTTTCAGGAAGATATACTCAACTGAGACTGTATTAACTAGTAAAACATATAGATGTAGTAGGTTATTTTCAACACTTAATAGTTGTATCACAATGAGTTGTTCCACTAGTCTATGTTTACTTAACCATGAGATTTCAGACAACACACCAAATAAATACCCTGTGCAAGTAAAGGAAAAATTCCATCACACAGTGAATTCCATCTCTCAAGAAGTATGAAAGTACTGATGTGTATTTGTTGGTCCTTCCTGAGCAGTCTTCAACCAAACCTAAACACACACTCACTCCCCTGACATAAAAGTTGAGCATCCATGGCTGTACCTATCTACCATCTGTGGGGGGGTGTCTATGCCTTCACTTTCCTACAGACGTCACAAAACAGGACACTTGCTCGATTTTTTTTCACAGGGAATTCATCACTATAAGATGCTGTTAAATGGAAGGCCAATTGCGACAGGGAAGCATAAACTACCTTAACATCAGTCTTGGAAGGGAAAAGTGTATTTATAGAGCTTACATTAGAACCCACTCCCAGAATTGCAAGCACTTAGTGGACAGCTATTGGTGTCACACTTTGGTAATATCAGCAAAACACTTCTTTTTTATACTTATAAAAATATATAATAATGTAACCCCACATTTTCAGACATTTTTGACCTCAGAAAACTTCTGTCAAAACCAAAATATAACTGTGATTCTGGCATTCTTGAAGATCAAAATTAATCTGTGTGACCATGTAAAAAATTGTTAAATAGTTGATGTACCTACAACTTTTCTTTGATAATTTTGATGATTAAAATGCTGCATTTAAAAATTATGAGCAAAGCTGCATCTTCATTAACAGCTTTGTCTTTAACTTGCTGAAGCAAAACACATTGGTCTGTGCCATATGGTAAAAAGACATATATTATTATCAAAAAGTAAATGCAAATGCTATTTTCTTATTCCCAAACATTTTTAAGCTAATGCTAGCTTTTTTTAAATCGCATAAGGTGCTTTGAAGAGCTTGGGAGAACTACAGTTGCTTTTATTTTGATTTTTCTTTAAGGTTATCTCAGCCTCTCAAAAAGCTAGCTGCTCTAAAACTACCTTTTTCAATCACAATAATTAAGGCCTTGCTTTATGGCATCCAATCGTGATATGAGAGGATTAGGATGTGGTTGAGAAGCTAGCTAACTTTACAGAAATGCATTTCCAGACTAAATCTTCCTCTAAAACAGTTTGTCAGCCTTACATAGACAAATAATGAAATTCTGTCCTTGACTCAGCCTAGTTCAATTCATGTAATATGTCAGATTAGCCACCATTTCAAAGGTACCTTCACAGAGGATTAAATCACCTAGTTGTTCCAGAATTTAGGAACACACACGCACACACACACCAAAAAATAGAAAATAAAAAGAAAAAAATGAATGATTATTAATCCTGTTAATTCAATAAAGGACTTCAAAGGAAGTTTGCTGAAATTAATGATCATCATATAGCAGTGTTCATAAATCTGGAGTTGTAAGGTGCAAAAGTCTTCTGTTTTTCAGGAGTACTATCTGGGAATACCTGAAATCAGTGGGGGCCCTACAAGTGTTATCAGAGGAAGAACTGGTGCAGGGAAAGGTTCCTGACCTGCAGGGGGTACCTTAGGGCATCTCCTGTTTTCCTCATGACAGCAGCAAGCCTGCAACTGTTGGTTGTGGAGTTGAATTGCACAATAACATGTAAAAGAAAGAGTATTACACTCTATAGCTGAAAGTTATAAAACTTACAAAACTCTGCTTTTTCACCTACCTACATTTAAAATTATAAAGGTATTTGTATGCATACATATATCATACCCTACTGGAGTTGTTTTCCACTTCCTTTTTTTTTTTTTTNGTCTACTTCCATTTTTACAAGTACTTCCAAGCAGGTCATCTGAGAGGAATGTACCCTTAGCAGCTCAAATTAATTTTTTTCCCTACATTATTTAAAAGTAGACTTCAGATCGTGACTATTTGTTCTAAGAGTAATAAGCAAAGGACCAGATGCTAGAGTCTTTTCAATTACAGAAACATTTAAAGACAGCTGTACCATATAAACTCTCATGGAGGAATCATATGCTTGCAGCATCTGGTGAGTTTTGGCCATGCCTCCAGCACGCTGTTTCTGTTCTGAGGCAGGAGCTAGGGTGAGGCTTACTTTGCCATGTGTGTTTTTGGGGTAGGCATGTGCAGTTTTTTGACCCTAAACGAGGACTAACACTTCAGTTCTTCCGTTTAGTGGCAGGAAATAAACACTGCTTTCAGCCCTTGTAACACCTTTCATAGAAGAGTCAAAGGGGCTGGTGTTAAATTGATATGACTACCTTACATTATTTATTTTACCAGAATAAAATACCAGGGTTTTTATCCAGGAGAGAGCATCCTGTACTTTTGAATTTTCTGCAATTTCATCCCACTTGCACAAACGTGAAGAATATATTTCTGAGAACATTGTTCTGATGAGTCACGTTCCTGGTAGTGTGAAAGCACATCCAGAAAACGACTGGAGCTCCTGTTCATAAGCTGGCATGAGAAGGACCAGTAGAGCAGGTATTGCACTGCATAAGCACTGCTCCTACTTGTGGGTCAATGGCCATGCAAAGATAACATTTGAGAAGGTTACAGGCATGTAGCTGAAACTGCTCAGAACGTTCATTTTCCTTTCAGAATTTGTATTTGCCTCTTTTCTCTGACAAAGGAGTTCCCCATGTCAGCAGTAACAGATTGAAAGAGGACTGAAGAATCATGCCCTCTTTCACACTCTGCTTTCACAAGTTACTCTCAGTAACAAATTTTGTTTCACAGCCCCATTTTTCTGGCTGGCTAGCATGAGCTGTGGGTAACCCTTTGCCGTGGTTCTCATGATGACACAAGGCATGTTGTTGAAACAGTGTGTTCTCAAATGAAATGAACGGGACGTACAAATTATACACACACGATCTGGCAGCCAGTACCACACTGCAAATGAATAAAGTTCTGGAGAGGACCATCAGGAAGCACCTAAAAAAGCAAAGCTTAAGTGTCCTGTGTTTGCCCTTCAAAATAAAACAGGTGCTGGACGAACATTTTAAAATATATGAATGCTTTAATTGAGTATTAAAATTGTAATAATATTCTTTAGTACAAATGATACTAAGTGCTCTGACTCAAGTACAGGAAACTGCTGTCTTAAGCTAAACTGTGCATCTCATGTATTTTTATTAAATCTGTTTCCCTCCCCACATATTAGCTTATGTACAACTAAGAAATTCTGAAAAAATCTGGCTTGTCTAGGTACCTAAAGGGAGACTGTTTTGAAAACATGGTTCCAGTTCTGAGGATGAAATGTTCTCAAAAAAATTGTTGCCTACCTACCTGAAATCACAAATTCAGTCACAAGTGATTAATTAGTGTTTCTGTTTACATACAGATGCCTAATGAGAAAATCCATTCAAATTATGCCTCAAAAAACTTAAAGAACTCAAATCACTGGGCCATGTAAAGTTCTGCTTGACTGTATGTTACATGAAGAGTTTATCAGAATCATATTAGCTGTGCTTTTATAACTGATCCAAATATATATCTTTGCATATTTTTATTAGCATACAAATATCTAGGTTTTATTAGGAGACATTAACTCCACTAAATGTTAGGTATATAACAAATCAGCTTTGATGTTGTTGATCATCACATCAGCAGTTTACATCTGACATTAAACTGTCAGAGGAATGGGAGTGACTCAAGTCACCATAAACCACAACGCAACAGCTCTGTTCACATAAGTTACAGCCCCTTGCAGAGCTAGGAAATTTCCTTTGCCACTTTTTGCATATATTTTAGAGAACTGCCTAGCCAAGACTGCCCTTGCTTTAAAAGGAGTGGGAACGTGAGGATACTGCCATATATAAACAGCAGATACTATGCCCTGTTTCTATATATGTAATTCTAATTTTGGAATAATTGCATCCCTTTTTTCTTGTTTGATATATGATTAAAAAAAAAAAATGGAAGTATTTTTTGTGGAGAAGAAAATTCGTTCTGGGTTTTGATGACTTAGCACAGAGAATATCTGGGTTACATTCTTAATTTGAACAACATCCATTTTGCTGCATTAGAGTGGCCAAAACAACTACTTTAAAATAAAAGCCTGAGTAGAGAAAATAATTGCATTTTGTTAATAATTTGAAAGTTTTGTTTCATGTTTATTTGGTTTGGAAACAACATTTTAAGCTTAACCTGCTGAATTTTGTCTAACCTGCTATGCCCACTTTTTGCTTTGTTTTGTTGTTTTATTTAAGCAGAATACTGTCATGTTACACAAAATGCAAATGGATCCATGTTTTTTCTGAAAAACTTCTTTCAAAATTATACCATCCACTAAAATCCCTTCTTTAATGTAAACCATACTATTGTTAACTTTCTTAATATAAGGATAAAGACTCACATTGCTCTGTACAGGAAGCTCCTAAAATATGTTATGTTCTACATACCTAATAACTCTTAAATATTTCAATGGCCTGGCCCATTGTCTACCAGCAGAATCATAGAAAAACAGCTGCTTGAAAAAGTGTGTTTTAAAAAAAAAAAAAATGAATTGTCTGTGTGACTTGCCTAGAGCAGATTTAAACTCTTGAAAAGGTGATTACTGGTCACAATTACTTAATGAATTGTTAAATAATTATTATTTAACAAATAATTATTAAGCAGTTAAATTGGCCAGGTTGAGACAACAAAAAATAGTTAAATCCGTAAACATTTTTTCACCTCTCCCAAGCCACTCTATGTACCAGTTATTAGTAATTTTCCACTCACACTGTCTGATTAATGTTGCTCATATGGATGTTTAAAGAAAGCTAATAAATGGCACAACAAATCAGATAAATTCTTAGATTTTTGAAACAAGTATTTTCATGTGCTTTCCAGAGTTATTACTTCAATTGTAAATAGATATTGTTCATGTCCTTTCTATAAAGAAAAATAAAAGGTATAAACAATTTACTATGTTGAGTCTCTGTATTCTCTACTGAAATTCTCTTTCCCAGTATCAGAGGTGTACTCTAATTCCAGTAATGAGCTGTACTTGGATTTATGAGCAAAACACAGTGTAAATCATGACACGAGGACATGTAATTTTGTTTTCTATGACTCATCAGCTTTTTTCCTGTTCCCGCCTCGATATCCAAAAACCCCCCCTTTTTTTTTTTTTTTTTAATTATTATTATTATTTTTGGGATAAATTGTATGGCCCAGAGACTCCAAACAAGAATCCTTTTCCTTTAATTGCACAGCTGTTCTCATCTTAGTTTTCATTCTTTCTTTCCCCTACCTCTTCTCTGAGAGTTGAAATATCACTGAACATTTTCATTGACATTTTCTGATCCTGCTAGAATGCTTCTGGTGGAAAGAAAATCTATAAACCAGAAAATAAAAAGTAACCTACTGAATTTTTCCTAAATTCTTGAAAATTGATTAAAAAAATCATTATTTGCTGAACCTGTTATCCCATTATTAGGTTTAATTGTCTTTTTATTGTCCCTTCTGGGCTTAAATGAAAAAAGAGTAGCAATAAGCATTATTCAGTCACTCGAATCCAGAAGAAAGCAAGAAGTGCCACACCATGCAATAATTCTGTTTGTTGTAAGTTGATACACAACATGAAGCATAAAATCCCTCCAAGAATTCCTGAGTTGTCTTACATCCCCAGAAAACAGCATCACCAAAAGACATAAAAGATTTACTTTTGACTTTAGTGAGTATGGAAACAGATTCCATATTTTGGGTGGGGTTTCCACTACTTAAAATTTTACAGCAGGACAGCAAAGAGATGTAACCTCCTAAAGACAGGCTCCATACACCAGCTACTCTCATTTTGCTAGATCTTAATGTTCTCCTTGAATGCCTGAGGAGCTTTATCTTCCTGTTTGGCACAGTTCTAAATTGGCTTAAATAATATTTAGCCAACATTTACCTGCATTATATTTTCAAGGGTAATTTGTGTCCTTCTCCCAGAGCCTTTATTTTTTGTGCTCTGTAGGGTTCCACTCTGGCCCTGTTCTTACTGAGCAATCTGAAGCTGCCTGTGAGCAGTGCTGGTCATTGGCATCGTCCTGAATTTCATTTCTGTGCTGACAAGACACAGATATTGTCAACCAAACCAGCAATTTCAGACGATGCTGTTACCATATTGACAAGCTGGTAAGCATAAAAGCCTCTACAAGCATCAATTTTCTTCAGTAAGAATCAAAGAAAAGCCCTGAGCTGTTCATGGCTCGCTCTTGCCATCAACCCACACCCACCTGAACTTCTAACTCAGCTTTAAAATTCAACAAAGATTCATTGGCTCAAAACCCTATATGTTTTATGATTGCAAGCTCTTCTTTCAGTGTTGCAGTCAAAAGATTAAGGCTTCTTATTATTAATTGAACTAAATGTGCTTTGCTTATTGCTCACCCATGCTTTTATGTTCCCTGGGCTAGATTATTTTAATGCCCAGCTTGTTGATCCACCGAAAAGGCCGATTATCAAAATTCATCTTGTGTAGCAAGTGCTGTTTCCAGAGCAAGTATTGTACAGACTAATGCATGTTTCATACCTGCTGCTCTCTCACGGTGGCTACCAGTACACCACAAATCTATTTAAGCTATTACTGCTCTGGTACTACCAAGTTTTTTCATGAACTTTGACTTATTATAAGAGATATTTGTCAGGGAGCTGATTCTACCAGGTTAAGGTAAGGGAAGTGTCACCATTGACTTCAGACAAAAAAAAAAAAACAAAAAAAGAAAAAAAGAGATATAAATACCTATATATTGTCTACTTGTGATTTTAAAGCTATTGCATGGGCACTGGGTGCTGGATTTCTGCTTGTGTCCTATATATATTTCAGAAAGTATTGGTGTATCCCAACTGGCAGATTGAGAAGCTCTTTTCAGCTCCTGAATCCCAGTGCTTGTGCACTGTGGCTATACCCCATGTATTGAAATAAAACTAGATGTAGGCACTGTTTCTTTGCAAAGTCTGATTTTCTTCTAAAGGAAGACTTCTCATGTGTCATCACCCTTCTGCCAGGCTGATCAGAGCACTAGGACTGACAGAGGCAGTCTGGGCTGCTCTGCCTGGTGATGGCTTTGTTTTCTGAGGGGTTTCTGGCCTCAGCTATGTCTGTCAGCTGCCATGAAATGCTTAATAAGTGTTTAATGTCTCAGCTGTCTAATTTTATTTTGGTCTTTCCCGTGAAAAAGAATATGGTAAGAGTTTTGTTGCCAGGACTTGGCTTTTAAATGACCAGAAACTGAGCCTACCAGAATAGTGTCATTAGAACCTTTCCTGAGAACACAGAGCTTCACAAGTGAGTGGTGGGGAGTGAGAGGATTTATAAGTGTCTAGCACTGACAACAAAGGTAATTTCACAACAGACTGCAGAACTTACTTGTTTATAGGAAGTCCTTACAAGACCAAGAATTTCTGCACAAAGAGGTGCCACCTTTTAAGAGGAAAAGAGCAGTTGTAGAACCCCTAAAGTTGTAGCTAAGAATATGGGCCTACAGGGATTACACTAAAGATTAAAATATTTTGGCTCTAGTGTCTGCTGTAATGAGAATACATATAAACTGACAGAGCTGAAAAGTATTTAATTTAGATGGCAGCCTTCAAAAATCAATATGAAAATGACTGTTGCTTAGGGGTAACAGATTGAGGGTACAAGACTCATTTTTTTGTTAACCTTTTACTTGACAATGTGATACTGTAATTTAAATGGAAGCACTCTTTGTTTGGGGAATTTATTTTACATTAAATGTTTTCTAATTCCTAGGTTGTGATTTTTTTTCTGGCAACTTCTGACTGACAGAAGTCGAGGATTTTTTATATCAATACAATGGAATGAGAGCTTCACTGTACTGAGCAAAAGATTAAGCAGCAACTTGTTGTAATTGCTGTAAATTATTCGATTAAACTATTCTTGAATATTAATATTTGTTCTGGTCTATCATGAATATGAACATGGAAAATCAATTGATTTCTTTCTAGTAACTGGATCCTTAAGAACTTACCCCAAACTTTAAGCCACTTTGATGTTCAAAGGCTGAGATCAGAGATGAGAAGAAAAAGAATGGAGACCTCTTCACAATATTTTTACCTTTGAAGTCTCAGGTTAAAAGTACTATTTCTGTGTGCTTAAACAAGCAAGAGAATGAAGGATAAGATCATGAATTATGATAACAGACAAGTGACAAATGTTTTGCATGAAGTACTTTCCCTTGTCGGGAGAGAGAATGTTCTTCTTAGAGATTTCCAAAGAGATTGGCAATTTGTAGAGTCAATTATTGGGAAAGAAGAGATATATAATACTGTATTTGGGTTTAACTGTTTACGTGGGAATAAAAGATTCATTTGGAACTTTTCCCCTTATTTTCCCTTTACATTTTATACAAGTGGTAGCAAACATGCACATTATCCAACAACAACAAATCCCCTAGATTCAAGCCTGGAACAGTGCATCCCATGCTTGCCCCATGAAAGTCTTTCATGAAAGCTCCTCTGTCATTCAAGATCACACTATTCCCTCCTCTACTTATTTCTAAGTGTCACTCAGCTCCATTCCACCAGCTTGGAAAAACGTCAAGAACTTTTATCTTCAGAGTCAGTTGCCAGTTCTGTTTAGTGAACAAGCCAGCAGGGACCTCTGGTGCCATCAATGCAGCTCTGTCAATGCCCCCCTCTCTTTAGGGATGGAGTATATCATTATCCCGATGGCTGGACAGAAAAAAGCTGCATTTTTAGAATAGTTCTCAGGGAGCAGTTACTGGAAATCTCCTCCCTTGAGACAGACTATTGGCAACAAGTTTTGCTGCTGTGACATGAGGTATTGCATCAAGCCCCAATCCTGCCACTAATAAAGTTAGTGGGAAACGTGCCATTCTTTTCAAGTGAAGTCAACAGGATTAGTGTAGCAAATCAAGACTAAAAAACGTACCTTGCATCTACAAATGCAAATGGAAAGTCATGTCCCAAGTGAGAATGTCATTTTATGTCTGGTTTCAGAATCTGGTGATCTGTCAAATCAGTCTCTTCCCCAAATTTAAAATTGACATTTTAGAAAAAGGAAGTTTTATTTTCATGTTGCAACACTTCCATTTTTGGTTTCGGGGGTGTTTATTTAAGTTTGCATCTAAAGTAAGCCAAGAACAGACTGTTTCACTGTTGGATTTCTTTTTCCTCTTAAAAAAAAAACAATTAATTTCCTCTAATACAAGGCATATGCACTGTACAGATTTTAATTCTTTATGAAACTATTTTCTGATAGAAAATGCTTCACTTTATGGTTTTCCTTAACCAGCTCTAGCAGACTCTTAATTACCAACAGACACATTACACAGATGTGCTAAGAAGCATTACTTAACCTGCTAAGCCCAAATGGAGAATTTCTGTTGATGTCAGCTGTCAGACCCACAGACTCTTGACTGCATAACAGGTAACCGTCCCACTCTCTTGGCAAAGGCCCTTTTCCTATAGAGAAATAACATGGTGCTGGGTTATTTTAATTCTATATATATGTGTGTGTGTGTTCGTGTGTGTGAGAGAGAGTTGGTTAATTTTTTTCATAAGATATTATCATACTTGGCAATACTGGCTTTAATTCTATTTAAAATGACAGAACTGGATTGTCATCATTTTTAATGGGTAAAATCTATGCAGTTCGTCAGAGGTGCCGTAAAATCTAATCAGAAATTAGACTGTAAAATTAATAGGCCTATATTCCCTATAATGCTGTTTTATAAATCTGGAACTGTAGCAGATTTGGAGTTTCACACGCGGTGCAATTCAGCAGTGGTGGGATCTTTAATTTAAACAAATAACATGTTCAGAGCTAAAGTAGCTAAAGAGCTACTGGCTGTGTTTACTTTGAGTAGTAGGGTACCAAATCCTTTCATTCCATGAAACTCCATTCATGCCTGGGCTTTCATCTCAGTTTATTTCTATACCACAGCTATAGGACATGGGATAACTTCCCCCCGGTTTATTTCGATGTAGCAGAGGTTGAGAGTGGCTGTGAGACACTGATTTTTGAACGAGTAACCCTTGTGTATGAATAGCCAGGTGACAGAAGGGCAGTGATAACTCGGTTAGTTGGAAGGAATGATGGGGAGCAATGGGCAGCAGAGGCACAGGCAGGCTGGGAGAGGAGGCAGTGAGCAGCGCTGTGGAAAAGGGGAGAAGCCAGCGGCTCCCCAGCAGTGGGATGTGGGCGATGGTGCCAGCATCTCCCATCCCTTTGGCTCCCCAGCAGTGGGATGTGGGCGATGGTGCCAGCATCTCCCATCCCTTTGGCTCCCCAGCAGTGGGATGCGGGCAATGGTGCAGCATCTCCCCCTCCCTGCCTTGGCACCCGCACAGAGCCTGGCCCGATGCTCCCGTTCCCGATGGGAAAATCCCAAGCGGGACTCCGCGGGGTTTTCCTCCTCCCCATGAGAGCAGCAGAGCCCGCCCTGGCCCCGGCAGGAGCGGGCAATCTGGCGGCACATATGTGACATATGTGACATTATGTAAGGAGCGGCTGCTGCCGGCCCGGAGCCGTGGCAGGGCTATAAGAGACTCAAACCCTCCTTCCTTCCTTCCCCCCGCTGGAATGAGTCACTTCCAATGGGGATTTGCACCGCTTTAATGCCGGGTACCTCCCGCGTAATGGTCGTGGAGTGTTGCTATAAAACCTCAGGGTTCATCTGCAGAAACATCCTTTACTGGAGACATACTTATAAAAATTAGTGTGAGGGGAAGATTAAATAGATAAGAGCATAAAAACAGATTATGGAATAAATACAGCCTGTAGATTAGTCCAATGGGAAAACGGGAGCTCACACTCCTGGCTCTCCTGCTGAATTCTGTAATACTGGGCAGATTCCTCTACCACTTTTCCCACCTCAGTTTCCCAGGCGTGAAATGCCTATTTCAACTCTTTCTCTACCTTATCTAAATGCTCTAACACAACAGAAATACCTTCACTGCTGTCTAGCCTATGGAATCTGGATCTCAGTTTAGTCTTCAAACTCGGAACAAACAATTATCATATTAAACAAACGTATAAATATGCTTCTTTTTGGTTTTGGATTGTGTACTCTTTTCTTGTATATCCTGCTATTCAAGCCATCCCAAGAAAAAAGTGTTTGCCAAAGGCAAAAGAGCAAAATCTTTTTTTAACTATCTGATAGAGAATAAAACACAATGAAAAAGATACTTTTCTAAAAATCCAGTTTAAAAACATCTTCAGTAATATTTCTTTATATTAATAAAGCCGTTGCCTGAAGTAATCGTATCTTACACCATTACTGCACAGCAATACAAAACAAGGTGAAAACCTTTGAGAAAGAACTTAAAGGAATGAACCTGTAACAAGGAATACACTTTCTCTCTGTCATAAATGCATATTTAAGAGGCCTCTGCTTTACCATTGGCAATTCAAAATGAAAATGCCTGGCTTAGTGCTGTTGTCTTTTAGCTACTATAATAGAAATTGCAGCTACGCAATTTTCAAAGTGAGCAATTTTACGAAGTTAATTGTGTAACTTTGTTTATGAATTTAAACCACACAATTAATGTATTATTCACAGACATGCATAATGGACTCTTTGTACTGAATGATGGTTTAAGAAAAAATGTAACTGATTTCGGAGCTACGCTGATTGATTTATGAGGTAAAATTAAAAGTGCTAAGTATGTATTACTTGTCTACTCACCAGCTAAGTGGATGGGGGTGGTATGAAAAATATCTATATATAACTAGTTGAAATGCATGGGTATAAGTAATCAGAGAAATTATTTAAAGCAAAGCAAAAGGATTACCCTAGAAATAAATGGTGAAGATTTGAGAAAGGCAATTGGCTAAAAAGGGAAACCAGAAAAGAATTAGATGTTCTTGCCTATTAAAAATCTTCTCTAATATAAGGTAATGGAAGCTTTATTCTTAGAAATTTTAAAACAGCTGGATTGAACAATATCAAATTAAAAGACATCACTCCAGTAACATCTCTCATAAATATCTTGCTTTTTAAGTAATGGTGGGGCTTTAAATGAAATGGTACTGAATATGAGTAATGGAAACTACCTGCCTCTAATGAAGAAAGGACTTCTGTGGTACCAAGGGATCTGACTTCTTGGTACTTACCAAGAAGTACTGGAAGTACTTTCCATTTTTAATTCATTTGGAAGGAAAAAAACAAAAATCATTATACATGGTCAATATCATATGAGTTCACAGGCAGTTCCATTAAAGAGCTTTAAACAAGTAAAAAGTTTGGTTACTTTAGATAAAAACTATGCTCTGCTATTCTGCTCTAGGTTTTTATACTAACAGATTTTAACTGAACAACAAATTGAAGGAGATGCTTGTTTTATTTCATTCTCTGAGCTGATGGTTTAACAAAAGTATGTAAAATCATATTAATGCACAGGGCCAGTTTGGAAGAAGAACAACAAAGCAATGCACTAAACTTGCTGCTTCCACCATCCTCTCCACTTCCACTAAGAAAAAGAATCTCAATTCACTGTTAGTGAAATCCCATGAACATTTTGCTATCCCTTATTTGAGCTAGCCTGCTTCAGGATAAAAAAACTCATCTACAGGAAAACTACTCTAGTAAAGGAGAGTTCCTTTTGTCAAAGGGCAGAAGGAGATGGGTGTAGCAAGGAAGTTTGTATAATTTAATAAAAAAGTTAATCTAAGTGTTTCCGTGTTGATGGGTCTTGATTTAAGCTCTAAAATTAAGGAAGGTTCACGTTTCTGTGAAACAGCCATGAACAGCAGAATATAATATAACTACCTCTAAGAGAGACCAAATTACCCAATTTTTCCTAGATTGGCAACTGCCACACATTTTTACATAGAAATAGGACAGATGGATTACTTATTACTTTGATTCGAGATACCTAATTCCATCAAAATATTACAAAGCAAAAACATTGCATCAGCATAGAACTTTTTACCCCAGAATTTTTCATGGGCAAAATTGAATAAAATTCACCCAGATCTTTTGACTTTTATTTTCTGTTGAATACACACACACACACACATAAATATATATATATATGTGTGTGTATATAAATTCCTATGCTACACCATTTTGTGTATAAGCAATGTAACATACATAGCATAAATAAAAGCAGTTTCCTCTTCAGTCAGATTCACATTATTGTCTACACCATATGACTTGTAACTGGTTAAGCATCAACTTCAGTTCATTTTACAACTCAGCTTTGTACTCCTTATCCATTTATTCTCCTGCCAAAGCAACCTGACCCTTCTTCCACCCAAACATTAACGCACATTATAAGTTTCAATTCTTCCTCTTTCTGGAAATTTATCTTCATACTTTGTGAACTTTGTAACTCATATTTTCATCAAGTTTCAGTCACGACACTCTTATGGGTCTGAGTGACTGCATTTTGAGTGTGTTTACACTCTTATGTCATGTGTGCTAGAATGACATTATGAACTCCCATAAAAAAAAGCAGACCACACTTAGTGTATATCAATAATGCTTATAACATGTCACATAGAAATGAAATAGAAGTTCTGACACTATTGCCTTTTCTAGTGTAATTTATTGAACTTGTGGCCACCAATTTGAAATGTTTATACATGCTAACACTTCTGTTCACCCACTGCACTGGCTCAGATATGACAATATTCTCCCTAAGAAAGGATGGCCATTAAGCACAATACCATAACTAATGGAAAGTAGCAGCTCACATTTCACAATCCAGCAAAACACTAATAGAAGACCAGTTTACAAGTAAATAGCTGCAGTTGTCATAAATTAAAAAAAAAAATAAAAATCCCAACTCAAATTTATCTGCTAGATTTCATTTGTTATTGAGTAAGTTAGAGTACTCTCTACTACAGATGACCTGGTGGCTGTCTAAGATTACAGACTGGAGCATGGGCTATCCAGCCCAAAGGTTAGGGCCTGTGTCCAGAACTGGGAAATGAGCCGAACGTTCATGGCCAAAAACCAGGAACCAGAAAGTCAAACCAAGGGTCAGCAGCTAGAGATAGGAATAAGCATCTGCCCAGGAATCACGACCTGAAATCAGAAACCCATAAGAAGAAACTGCAGCCACAGGGCACAGTGCAGAGGTGGTTCTGAAAATACACCCTGTGAGGTGTGAGAGGATGTGCTGGGGTTCCACCTTGGAGACCTGCTCCTGAGCCATGGCTGATGTGCTCTGGCTGATGCATCCAAACTGCAGAGACCCTGATTTACTACTTACAGAAGAAGGTCTTATCACAGATTAGCAATTTTTTTCCTGAAAAACATGGCAAAAAAAACCAGCCTTCTACCCTCCAAAACTCTCTGGACGTTGAGAAAGATTGAAACTCTTTTCTCAGTGTCAGACTTATTTTGGTAGATCCATAGAAGGCTTATAGGTCTGCTGCAGCCAACCCAGTAAGTTCCAGAGGAATTACATCCACTTAATACTCAATTTTGTACAAAAATGCAACTTCCAAATCCGTTAAAAACAGGAATGAATTAAAACAAAGATATCAGGGCATGGCTCCTTAGGGTTTTGATAATCCTGTGACCTTCCTAAGGGTTTTTATAGTATCACTGGAGAGAGGGGTGCCAAATGGTCAGACTGGACTTCTACCTGTAATTGTGTATGCATGAAGCAGCAGTGGAGGAAGGTTGTGTGCAGCAGGACCTGGTGTGACAAACCAGATCAAAAGATAAGTAAATGGTTTGGGTTGGAGGTCATCTAGTCCAACCCCCTGCAGCAAGCAGGGACACCTTCAGCTAGAGCAGGTTGTTCAGAGCTCCATCCAACCTGACCTGGATCAGCTTCCAGGGATGGGGCATCTACCACCTCTCCAGGCAACCTGTAACAGTGTTTCACCACCCTCGTCATACAGAATTTCTCTCTTATCTCTAGTTTCAATCTCCCTCTTTCAGTTTAAAACCAT
Organism: Rhabdornis inornatus; assembly: GCA_013397075.1. Taxonomy (NCBI): domain Eukaryota; kingdom Metazoa; phylum Chordata; class Aves; order Passeriformes; family Rhabdornithidae; genus Rhabdornis; species Rhabdornis inornatus. Next base: position 430,193 of record VWZS01009792.1, read on the forward strand.
TACATCTTGTCCTATCACAACAAGCCCTGCTAAAAAGTCTGTCCCCATCTTCCTTATAAGTCACCTTTTTGTGCTAAAAGGCCACTTGTAAGGTCTCCCCAGAGTCCTCTCTTCTCCAGAGACTCCACTTTTCTCAGCCCATCTTCATCTACCTTGCTCAGGTATGTAAGGATGTCTTAGGCACATGAGAATTTAAATATGCAAATACTGTGCAGTGGATCAGAGCACTCACATATTTCTTAGAAAAAAATCATGTTGAGGATTTTGCTATGACCTCACCCTATTTTTCTACGGGAAAGAAAAATATTGTCTGACTTCCTTCATAGCATATTCTACATCTTATTGACAAATCACTTATGACACTAATTTATTAACATAGAAATATTACTACACTCAAGACAGCCTGCTTTGATTTAGTACATCAGGGTTTTTCATATGCCAAGGTCCTATCATCTCTGCTGGATCATTAAAAGTCCCTTGGCTTTTTTTTTTTTTTTTTTTGTGCAACATAAGAGTTTTGCCCTGTGGCACTGGCTAAAATCCTGAGTATTGGAATGGATTTGCTGCTCAAAGAAAGATTCACTGAGGTGATGCTTAAGATATACAGGATGTGTTTATCAAAACCATCTTTACATTAGCTCCTTGCCATAAAAGTCAATGGCAAAGAAGGGGAAAAAAGGGGGGCATAAATGCAGAAAAGTAAAATCCAACAATTAGAGACAAGCGGCTTAAACTGAAACACTGTTTTATCCTCCTTGTGTGAAAGCTACATTTACAACATTCAAAGGAAAGGAATCCAACTAAATCCATCTATCTCTTTTCCATACAGTTAGTTTGTCAGGGGTTGATATCTGCTTAGTTTTGTGAAAACATCAACACCACTTTAAGAAGCTGGGTCTAATGACTTTATCCAGAGGGACCTGCTGAATTCCACAGAGATGTGAAGCATTGTAAGATTCAAGAGTCTTTTTGCCATCACCATTATATTACAAGGAATCTGAGTGGCCAATTTCATAAGCTGTTGTTCCAAATTTTTCTTTTCTTCCATGGTTTCGTTTCATTATGTACACAAGCAGTGACTGACTATGGGTCCTAGTCAAAGTAAGCAAGCCCTGCATCACCAGTATTCCAGACTACAGGAGTCCATTCAGAAAACACGTTAAAAACAGAAAACTTGAGACTGAAATGAAAACTTAAGTTCTGTCCCTCACATAAATTGATTTGGTATTTTGAAAAAGAAATCAGAGTCTCATTGACCTAAAGCTCGTGGCTCAGATGAAATCCATAGAAAATCAACTGGCTTATTTTTAATTCAAGGATCTTTCCTGGAAAAAGAAAAAAGTACATCTTAACACCTAACTGAAGATAACCAATTATTTTATCTTGTCTTCACTTCTTCCAAAACCAAATAAGCCCAAACAATTTCACTGTTATTTAAAAACGAGCTATCGAAATGGGATGTGAATTTAAAAAGTAGACACATTTTCAAGTCCTTCTTGCATTCTCAGAGTTTTTTATATATATTTCAGCAAATGCTATTGTAGCTGTAGCAATAAATTTAAACACCTGTTGTTTGTGTAGTGTGTACCTACCAGTCTGTCAGACAGAACAATTCATGCTATAATTCCAAAGAGTCTGTTCGTATTTTGTCTGAAAAGTAAACAATTCATCTGCTCACAAGGAAACAAGTCTGCTTGTCAGCACAGAAAATAAATGCATAATTTATTATGATGCTATATATCCAGAATATTGTGATGCTATATACCCAGCATAAAAAATAGCACAGAGTGTTGAAATAAAAATAAATGTATCAAAACAGCCTATGTGTAAGTTCAATTAATGCAAACAAGCAAAAAGCTAGTTAGTGAACGTTTCAGCTGCATTATGGAAAGTGGGCTACACATGCAGACACACACCTTGAAGTCTGTGAGGAGCACATTTGCTCCTTTTTGGTCTTCACCCCAGCTACCAGGACTGATAAGGCACTGAAGCACGCTGATGTTTTCCCCTCCCTCTCCCTCTCCAGCAGATATGGAAGCGTGGTGGAGATACCCGGCTGCGTCAAACGCTCGCTCGGGAAGCAGAATCTTCAGCAGGAACTTTGTACCCGTATATATCAAAAAGTCAACACGGCTCGTTGTCGCATTAGGGAGCTGCTGCTGTCCCAGGATTGCTGAGATACTTGGCAAGACAGACGGGCAGCCTCGCTGTCTCCCCGACGGCGTCTGCCTTGCTGCAGATTTGTCATGCGATTCATCGAGTTGAACCGGGCACATAAATTTTCAGTTATGACTAAAAAGTTGGAAAATTCTCCACGGATGAGAACTACGTATCCCTGCTGATAGGCAGGCAGGGAGCACTTTGGGGAACAGGAGCAGGAACAAAGCATCACTCCCAGAGTGCGAGAGCGACTTAGAGAAAGGAAGAGCAAGCTAAAAGTAACACTGGCAAGAAGTTAATTCAATGTTAACTCTAGAGGATCCTTCTACATTCATTCATTTTCCATTCAAAACATCATTAAATATTTAAATCACTCCCACCATAGGTGGCAGTTTATCGAGATTTGTCTTTGAGAACTGAGAATTCAGTAAACCAAAAGCTGCTATCACAATCTCAACGCTGAATTTAAAACCAGCATCTTCACAATAAACCTCTGGTCTCCACCCTTAACTGTGGCAAACCAGCAGCCAGACACACAATAGAGAGATCATGCAGAACCCTCCACTTAACACAGAGCCAATACAAATCTGGATTTTCATACAAAATCTCATGTCAGACAGGAAGACCAAAAACAACGAGGTCCTTTCATAATAAAGACTCAAACCTTTCTCATAGCATACATCTTATATGACATCTATCATAATTCACACACTGTAAGCAAATTTGGTTATTTTACTCTTTTTTCTTTTTTTAGAAAAGCTTATTTTCAATCTATATTTTATGCAGTGCAGGCCATGCTCCACAACTGAAATGCAAAAACCTGAGCTTCTTGCCAGGGAAAGGCTTAAAACCTGAATATGAGGAAACAAACATTTCTGTTGGAACAACTCTTTTTGAAGAAGTTTGTCAAAGTCCTTACATGGTAAATATATGTAGACCTATAAGAATAATTCCATTTTAGTCCACTCTTTCCTTCTAATTTTGTGACAATGTGTGCAATTCATCTAATGTGCACTTGTTTCATTATTACCAATATATAAAGTAGTGAGCTACTCAGAATCCTCTTCTAATCTTAACATCTACCCAGAGTAATTTGTATTTTATTTGAAATACAATTTTTTTAAGAATCAGCAAAATCCTGGCGTGCAACCAGTTTTACTGAATATGACACCAAATGATCAATGTCAATTTGCTTTAGAGAGCACTCTAAGTATCTCTACAAGCACCCTCTTGCTGATATAACACAACCTACATTAGGAAGAAGCAATGGAGGGTGGAAAGTTTGCCTTAACTACTCCAGGAGAATAAAGCAGTAAAGCTGTAGCTGCAGACAAGTCTCTTACTTTATCCAGCTGCTGTGGTCAAGACTGAATGAAGAAGACACACAGAAAAGAGAGTTCTGAAGAAGAGAGCAAAACCAAAACAATAATAAGAAACAAATAAAAAAATCCTTTTGGACTATTCTGGTTTGGCTTTTTTCATATTCCTGCCAAAGGAAATCCCCCTGCATTTTCTTTAGACACCTGTATTTGCATGGGAAGGAGGAAGCAAGATGGGAGGGCTTTTCTGATAGCCTTACCTGGAGGGCCTTGAAACAGGGCCTGGGGAGCATGTAAACTGAGAAGAAAACATTTCACAGGCACAGATTCTTAGTGGAAAGATACTAGTTCCCAGATTAAAAAATATCCTGCAAGTCATATTTGCATGCATACACCGTTTTCTGGCCACTTTTTTTTTCAGAAGGGGCAATAACAGACTTCTCTTTTAAGAGCCTCGGCACCTTGAATAAATTCCACCTTTTACTTACCTGTTAGGTCTCTCTCAATATTAGGATCCCAGTACATCTGCAAGCAACTAGTATGGCACAGTCCTTCTCTAGGATTTGGTTCTTGGTTCAGACAGGCAACAGGTGGGATGATTCTCAAACTACCTGCTGAGAAAGAAAATAGGCAGCTTTAAACAAAAGCAGGTACACCCAGGCAAACATTAAAATTAAAACAAAAAGGGGGAAAAAAAAGGAGAGAAAAAGTAAAGAATCAGAAGACTGAAAACAAGAATTGACCTGCAAGTGGTTTTCCTATTTATTCTTGTATTTCCAACTGAAGCCAGGTGACACAGGCACACAAGAGTATGATGAAAATGGGGTGAAGGGAAGGCAAGAGGGAGATGCAAACATTCACCTATCTGCTTCAGTGGGGCCAACAACCAGCATAGTTGCTACCTTGCAAACCCAGTCCCAGTTGCTGTTTTGCTTGATTTGGACTATGTACCTGAACTTCAGCCTGCTGCCCTGGCCCATGAAACCTCACTAACCACGAGGCTATAGGCACTCTCCTCCTTCTTTCCATTATACCTTCCACTGTAAATATATTATTATTAATATGTGGTCAATGACAACAGAAAAGAATGAAGGAATCCTACTCCATACAGAAGTAATGGCTTGACAGGGTTCATCTTTCCAGATGAGGCAAGCCAAGGCTCGAAGCTGTAGTCACCACCCAGGAGAACTCTATCACCTGAAGGACTTTTATCAGTGCAGCAAGCAATGTACACATTTTATAGCTGTTAACTTTATCATCTTCTCCCCACCTTTCGTGTATTTTCAGCTGCCAGTAGTGCTGGGGAGGGTAGCAACAGGCAGAGTTTCTTAGGAAACAAAGATTCCAAGGCCAGGTATAATCAGCCTAGCAGAGGGAGGCCAGAGACTCGGGTAGAACTCCAGGCAGCGGGAGCAGCATAAAATGTTACTCACCATTGCTGCTATGTCAGGGATTTGCATCAGTGTAGACCAAAGGAACTGATTAGGGATGTGCTCTGCCACAGTCACTGCTTCCAACAATGTCTCAATGACTTGTTCTGTTCACTGCAGCGGCTGCACGCAGACAGCAAAGAGCAGCAGAAGAAAAACTCCCTAATACTCCTGAGTTTCCACGGTCCAGGACAGGAATGGAACATCCCAGGTGCAATTCCTGTTATTTCTGTTTCTCAGCATTCTCCCAGGAAGAGCTCAGCCATTACAACACATTATTTTGGATCTGTGGACCTTGGCTGACTTTTTTTATTCCCCACTTCTTTTAAGCACTGAGTATCTCATGCTCTCTTCCAAGCCGTCACAAGCCATGGTCTGGAGTGTTCAGTGTAGGGTCCTTGTTAGTTTCTTAAGCATATTGCTTAGAAGGGAAAGGTCAGACCTGAAGTAATAACAAACACAGAGGACTAACTCATCAGAGGAAGGCTCCTCTGGTGTTTGGTGGACTCACGAATGTTTGCAGAAAAGAAAAAAATCATCATTTCTAAACACACAAATCTTTTGGTCCACAACTGAGGTTTTTGGCTACTACAGCCCTTCTGTGAATCCTGGTTTTAATTGTGGCTCTCAACAATTAAGTTTATTGCACCCAGACATATAGCAGCCATGATACAACAGGGGCACACTTCTGATGTCTGAGAAAGTTTTCTGAACATGTGTGTTCCTTTCAGTGAGGTGAGATGACACCAGTCTGCAGCATGCTGTGGGCACTGCGCACTGATGACTCGGTTTACCACCCATGGTTTATCATCCTTTCCATGATAAAGGATGTGGCAACAGACAGGAAGCTTTTCTCTATCTGTAATACAGATAGAGCATAGCCTGAAATATAAATTCCTCCAAGGATGTTTGCACCAGCCTTTGCTCTCAGCTGTCAGTCGCCGTTCTCACTCCGGGTCTGTGCTTGGGTACAGCAGCCTTTGATATGACCACAGCTAATCAAAAAAGCTGCACAGGTGGGGTTTTCAGCCCTTATGAATAAGAAAGTTGGGGTTAGCTTCGAAAAAGCCTCTGAAGGAGGTGGAAAAGGAGGATTTGAAAGCAGGATATCCAGACGTATTAAGTTCTCTTCACCCCCATGGTGTGGAACACCGTTACCGTCACACAAAGGGAACACAGGGACTAGCTTTTTTTCTTTCTTGTTTCTTTATTGAAAAGAGTTGTTTCATCCCTTTGGATATATAGAATTAGCAGTTCATTTTTCCTCATTTAAATACATCTCAGGAGGAAGGAGAAGGCACATGGGCACCGCTTCCCACATGCATCATTTTGCTAGCCTGCTCCTTCTGAGGGGTTTGGTGAGGTCACTCCATTATGCAGCACATTATTTTTAAACACTTCAGCGGCTCCTTCCAAAACCTTCCCTCTCTAATGAAACCCGACACTCCAGAAAAGGGAACGGGAAGTTTTTTGTGGGTTGTATTTACAATCTGAAGTTGCTTATCCCGAGTGTGTCAGGCAGCAGGGCCACGGGGCCAGCAAGGCTCCAGCCACTGACCCCTGAACCCCAGCTGGACCTTGCCCCGGTCAGCTCCATGGCAGGAAAGCTGGCAGACTTTGAACCCAGGCTTTGGGGCTGTGAGCAGGGCAACAGCTGCACTTTGCAACACGAACTTTGTACTTCGACACATGGACATTTAATCTCCATAAAAGAGCCTTTGTTTCATTACTTATTAACGTCTCCTCCTTGAGTAAAGTTCTTTGTTAATGAGGCTTTAAAGCATGGTGTGAGGGTTTTTTCCCCACCTTCCTGTGCCCAGAAAATAAAACCCACCACCCAGCTTGATAGGATTACATTAAATGTTAAAGAGAACCAAAAAAAAAAAAAAAAAAAAAAAAAAATCCATTTAAGACTTTATGCACCTTCTGAATACTGTGGATATTTGCTTTGTGCTCTCTTCTGAGTGATCAGTTCTAATAACCAGAGCTAAATGCAGAAATCAGGCAATGTTCTGAGGCCTGTCTTTGCAGAGATCACTTTTTGAGATGAAACCTACAGCAATTCAGCCCACAGTGACATCCAATCTTATTTAATAAATCAGCCAAAAAGATGAAATAGTAGAAAAGTGTCAGCCCATCCCCACTAAAAAGCCATACTTTATGACAGTGTCATGAGTTTTACAGTTGCACAGCTTTTTGCTACCAGTTTTACTTTGGAGCAGTGTCAGTGCTTGGCTTCTGTGTATTTCATCATAAAATATGCTAACATGCGCAGCCCAGCAAATTTGAAGAGAAGACATTTGTGCCCTGTCCTTCACTAAAATAAATCTTTGATCAGGAACAGAAACCTACCTAAATATCAAATGAAAACCTCAAGAAAGAGGCCACCTAAGATGCTTTAATCATTTCTGTACCAACAGTAAAAGCTCAGGATGCCTGTATGCATTTACTGTAACAAAACCAAGTGACAGAAGAGTACTGGAAGATCCTGATAATGCTCCATTATATCTGTGTTGTCATAAAAATATGGAGCAGCAAAAGAAGATTAAGAAACTAAAGGTGTACTGAACAATTCTTCATCTGCAACTAGAATAAAACAAATACTTGGAAGTATAATATTTGTTACAGCCTCTTAGAAATAAATACCCACAGACAGAGGGATCACAGTCACACTCTTCTTATTTTTCATCACTACCATCTTTTCAACATGAATTTCCTTCCATGCTTCTCTGGTGAGCTTTTTTCTCTTCCTTTTTTGTTTCTCTTCCATGTGATGGGGGAGACACGCTCTCACACACCTGACCTAGTTTTCCTTCGTCTTCATTAACAGTATGATACAAAAAAGGAAATTTCCAACTAGTCTAGCAAGTCAGGTGGGTAAAGAATAAACAAAGTGAAGCAATATCAAAGCACTCCCTTACATGAGGCTGGGCTAGCTGGACTCAGAGTGATAGGATAGGGAACAGTGGGAGCTGACCATCCTTAAGAGAAGCCCATGACTTTTCTCATTTGGATCATTTGTTTAGCCCCACACACCCCTTCAGGGCACTGCTTTGTCAGCATCATCATGCATCTAATCCTCGAGTTTGACTTGCATTCTTTGCAGAGAACGGACTGACAGAAAATGACACAATTACTTTTCGTCTGTTACTACATTTTGGGTAAGAGTACTTTTTCCCTGCTATGACCTGCAGAGCAGCTGGCACAGCTACAGCTGTGCTACACCTTATTATTTCCCTCTGTATATCCAGCAAGCTGTGGCTTTCTCCTCCTTGAGGAGCCCCCGCATGATAAGACAGGCATCATGCATTCCTCATCACTGGAACACAGCCCTCCAGTCACACAGGCCGACCATCACGATCATAAGATTTAGCTTCTGCTAAGAATAGGCACGATCGTTTGGAAGAGCTCCTGCTTTATTCCTGGGTGCAGCTTCTGGGTGGCGTTAGACAATAAAACCCTTTGGGCTGGGTTCTGGCTGGCACCTGCCTGCCCTTTCCATCAGCTCAGGGGTGTCAGACCTCTCTCCATGAGGGCAGGCACGAAGGTCTGTGCCATTTGCTTACTTAGGGACAGCTGCAGACACGCACAGGAAACCATAATGTCTCTGGGAACAAAGCAGGAAAGCCCCTGGGAAACTGCAATACCTTTAATTTAAATAAATAAATAAATAATAAATAAGCTTGGAAAGAGAGCTGAGAAGAGCAACAAGAATGATTTTGTTCCAGAAAAAAAAAAAGACTCCTTCCAGTGAGACACTGAACTAAATGTATTTTGCTTCAAAGACAAGATTATAATCTTTAAGGGACTAGACAAGAAGAAGATAATTCATAAGACTCTAAATTAGTGGGCAGACACACAACAGAATCCAATATTTGCAAGTTCAATCTGAAGATAAAAAGCACGTTTTAAGTGTAATTAGCTACTGAGATGAATTGTCAAAAGATGCAGTAAATTCTCCATCACTAAGAAGCTATTTTAATTATTATACGCTTAGCTTCCTCTAGAGCCCAGAAGTCTCAGACAACACAGGCCCAATAATCTCTGAGTTTATCTAACATCTAGCACAAGCCACCGCCTCTGTCTGAAAATTGTTCCTGTTGCTAATTCTAACGAGATTATTTTTTCCCCAAGAAATTCAAGGTGGGAGAATTATGCCAAGTGGATAATTAGGGCATACAACATCAGGTCACGTAGACATTATTTATGTAATAGTAACATTCTTCAGTCCAGTGCTTCCAGGGGAAAAGAAAAGTAAAAGGTATTCCCTAATGTCTAATTCAGGTCAGAAAAACAAAACAACAACAACAACAAAACTGCAAACAAACAAAAAAAGAACTATCACGTTATATATAAAATTTAAAATATAGAATATTGTGTACAGTACTGTGATATGCTTTTATCAGTTCCAGAATTCACCACAGAGAATCATGGAATGACCTAAGTTGGAAGGGACCTCAAAGATCATCTGATTCCAACCCCCTGCCATGGGCAGGGATACCTCCCACTATCCCAGGTTACTCAGAGCTCCGTCCAGTCTGGCCTTGAACACTTCCAGGGATGGGTAATCCCAGCCTTCTCTGGGAAACCTCTTCCAGTGCCTCAGCACCTTCACAGTAAAGATTTTTTTTCCTAATATCTGATCTATTCTAAACCTGCTTTCTCTCAATTTGAATCCATTCCCCCTTGTTCTGTCTCTACGTGCTCTTTTATATAGGAATATTTACAGTATTTACATAAAGACAGGAAGGGTTTCAGGCTGGCATTGTCAGGCATTCTACCAATTCCCTCCTGGAACTTTTTAGCATTGTTCTATACCCTAAACAAAAAAACCACAGCAGAACATTATTCCTCTTTTGGTCCTCTAGGAGTTTACATGGGTAGCTCCTATTAACACTAATCAGAGTTAAGGGCAGAAATCCCCCATGGACAGCCAAGTTGTCTGGGGATATGTCCATAATTAATATGTTCTAAGAGTCTAATTTTGAAACAAAAGTAATCAGGCTTAAGATGAGTTATATTAAGAGCAATAAACCCATGACTGCATATTTGCCTATATATATATATTTATATATATACACTGTATCCAATCTCAGACCAATGCATAGCTCACAAGACAACTTCTAAAAAAAAGCTCTATTTTAGCTCAATTTGGGAGCACAATATGTGAATATGCAAGAAGAGAAAAAACACAGTGGGGTTTGTTCTTCTTTCTGTTTCTTACTCTTTGCATCACATCGTTATTATTTTATAAGTGTTAATGCTCATCATTGTTCTTCTTCACATCATAGTGCCCAGGCTTAGCAAAGCTAAAATAATCCTAGCACTTCTGATGTTACAAATTAAAATTAACAGTGCAACACCATGGGAATATTTGTAATATGAAAGATGTGGAAGGGGGACTTCGTGACAAGTACATGGAGGAGAGGAGGAATCTAGATGGCTTGAACATGAGTGGTTTTGCAAGTAAGAGATACTGTAATGGGACAAGGAATACAGAATAAAACCATGCCATCAGAACTTGGTTTCAGTATTATTTAGGATGTCTGTCACAGAAAGAGACATTTTCAAGTCTGTGGCTGCTGATGCTCCAGCACAATTGGTGCCCAAGTCATACATAATGTATTATATACAACGCAGTATATTAACTCAGCTTCGAAGTGTTAATATGTCATGAAACTTAATTCAGATATCACAGATTATGCAAAGGAGGCAGAGATGTGGAGACATACTCTTGTTTCTCAAAGGTGTCAGCCAGAGAGCTTTGTGTCCCCCAGTCCAGGAGAACACAGCAGCAGCTTGCTCTAAAGCTCTTTCACAAGGTGAGGGCTGCGTGGCACTTCACCCCAGTGTTTTTGACAAAGAAATCCCATACTGAGAGCAAAACTATGCATAAAAAAAAAAATAAGGCTGAAGAAGAAAACAGCCCAGGTTTTGCAGTGTCACAGTTACCAATATATTTTACACTGCAGATGTGAAAACTGTGTAATATAAGCACAGAAGAATTGATAATTTTCTTCATCTACAATAACCCCAAGTCCTAACTAGCTCTGTATGGGTAAAAAATCCAACTGTACCATCTGAATGTCCATGAATAGATAGCAGCAATGGAGACAAACTGTTTTGCTGGTCAGATGCTGGGAAGAAAGATCACAAACTAAGTCGGGAATGGAGACTTATCCATGCATGGAGACTTATCTAGTGCCTCTGTCAGCTGGAATGGAGCCCACAACAACCCACAGAACTTAAAATGGAGATAGAGACCTTCCTCCATTTCCACACACACTGTCTTTGTGAGTCTCTCACTAACTGCTCTCTCCCTGAGGAATTCCATGCTTCACATAAGCTGCTGCTAAAGGAGACCATAAACAACACCTACCAAAATCACATTGGAAGCAACAGAGGGAAAGCACCCACAGGAAGTTTTTGCCCGTGGTATGAAGCTTTCAAAATCCCCTTTGGAGGCACTTCAGCTGAGGGAAGAGGAATGTGATCTAAAACGAAAAGTGAAGTTTAGCTCCTGACACTGCCATATTATTTTTGCATGAACTTGGGCCCTGGTGCTTTTAAAAACAAGTGGGAAGGACTAGATCTAATTGCCTCTGTGTGTCACTTCATCTGTGGAAGAGCGAAAATACATGATAATTTTCTGCCTATAGTGATAATATAGGTAGATAACATTAAGCATTGAAGAAATATTTAGATACTCTGGGGACATATTTTAATATAGACTGTCCACTAATATCTATCATCTTTCAGGGTGTTTAACTTCAGGTTACAGAATGCAATTAGAAAATTCTCTTATGCAAAATACTAATAATTTTATTCAGAAATTCTGTAGGACTCCCATTATTTGAAGCAAGAATACAAAATATAAACCAAAGGTGGCTAAATAAGTGCATTTTTCTTTGTTAGAAAAAAAAATTCCATCTATTTTTTAATTAAAAGGCAGCTCTGTCTCAGAAGCCACACACACACACACATAAGAACCCAAACCAAAAAAACCCCGTCCTAACTCTTGAAACTTTGAGCAATCTACTTTTAGTAAATGAACTGAGAGGGTTTAGGCCTCCGTGGTTATCTAGGTTATGGCTTTTTTGTATTGTCTGTACTAAGCCGAGAGGAAAAAGGGATGCTTTCATTATTCAGACTTAATGAAAACACTCAATTTAGACTAGCTAGATAATTCAGTGTGTTTGGAAACAAAGAAAACTAAACTAGGAAAACACACGAAGCCCAGAATTCCCTGGAAGAGACACCAACTGAAGCAGGACACATCCCTCCTCAGTGACCACTTTGGGGAGGATGGGAGGAAATGAAACAAAGCAAGCCTGCAGGAGAGGGTCCACACACATAGGAGAGAAACCTTGCTGTCATTAAATACTGAGAGGAAAAGGAGCTGCATTCTCTGTACTTCTGTGATTTACTAAATGTGTTCTTTCTGCAAGATCAACATCTAATGCTACCAATCCCACAAAATACCAATTCCCTGAACGTTTTCTCAAGAAAACACTATTCATGGTGGCTGATAAACAGTTTGGGAGCCTGTTAAGCCATCCTGTGACAAATTCACACCACCAATTTAGAGTTAAACTTTTTTTTTTTTTTTAAATGACAAAGCAGTAAAGTACATCACCGGGTCATATTTGACCATCACCTTCTCCCTTAATTACTTCAGGGGGCATCCAGCCTGACTCACCAACTCACTTCTGTCCCGTTCTGTGATGGCAGGAGCTCCAGGTTCTCCTCATGTCCTCTTGGCCAAGTTAGAGCATCCTGATGTCTCTCAGGCGCTCCTCATGAGGGCTCACTTCCTACTCTCTCCTCTAATGGCAAATCTTATTCTGGAGCTCCTGACAAATGTGGCTGTGAAGGCTTAGTTTTCCCATCCCCTGTTTTCTGCAATTAAACTTAGGATATAATAGAGGACTTAGGATATGTAATTAAGGCTTAGGTTGTAATAAAAGAGACGCTCTTTTGTTTAAATTCTCTGCCTTACTGTGGCTGCTTTAAATTTGTGTTTCTATCATTCTCTAATTAGTATCTCTCTTCTGTCTTTAGGCTGGCTTTTCCTGTTTATAAAGCTGTGGTAAAACATCATAAATCATTTAACCTAGAAAAAAGTGATCATACCAACAGCTTACCAAAGCTACAATTATCAGTTTGCTCTCAATACTACCTGGAAAATACAGACAACAACAATTCTGACAGAAAATGAGTGTGAGAAAGGGGTTACAGGAATGATTTAAACTCTTCTTCTTACACAGACAGCACAACTTCTGGGGACTTCCTCAGAGTAAATAAAAATATCTCTGTGAAGATAATTAGTTCAGGTGTGGCAGCAGTCTTAGAAGGTGGTTCACCTAGAAACACTCAGGTATTCCCTGATTATACCCACCACCAAACAACATGAACATATTTTCCCCATCTCTCATCCTTGTCTCAGCAAGCATCCTACCATGCAGGCAAAGGCAAAAGCGCAGGAGCCAACACAGCAGGCTCACCAGGACTAAGAGCAACCCATTAAAATATATACAAAAGTCAGAAGAGTGGTAATGAGGAACTATAGGAGTCATTTCCCTCCAGTTCCTCTGCCCACCCATTTTCACACATCCCTCCCCCCATTCCTCTGGGACAACTCTTCAGGTTCTGTTCTAGTTTACCCTGTGGAGATCCTAGGTCAGTTCCCCCAGGATCAGAACCTGTGAAAGGAAAAAAAGCTGCAAAGCAAGTCAGCCATCAGCTTTACAATAGCACCCTGCAAAACACTAGTTCTTTCTCCACCCTTTGTTTCAGTCCCACAACTCTCTCGTATTTTGCACTTTCATGCACTCCTCAATGTGAAAACAATTACTGTCCAACACATAAAAACTCTCTCTTCCCTTTTAAAATGCACGCTTTTTCAAATTCTGTCCTCTTCTGCAGCAAGGAAAGCGTGTGAAGATAACTACATCCTAAAATGGGCTTTTGGTTCAAAATAACCCAAACGTGGCATATATACCTTCAAGATTAGGATAAATCAGTCAACTAGCCATTAAGCACAGCTCAATGAAAACAGTCACAGCAGAGCTCTGAGAGGTGTTCACAATAGATTACACAAAAAAATCAAAAAATCACCATCTACTTCTGCACTGTGAGATGAGATCCAGTTCTCTGAGGCTGGGCCATGCAGTAAAGAATCTATTACACACCTTTGATCCTGCATTCCAGCCTCTGCCAACAAATCCACTTCGAAGATACTCCTAACTTTCCAAGCCCTGAGAAGCTTTAGTCTGTATTAATTAATTTAAAAAAAAAAATTAAACAGATATCCATGTGCCTTAGGGTGATATTCAGCCTGATCCCTCTGACAGCTTTCCTAATGGCTTTGAAATCTATTATCTTCTGCAAGAGTAGGAGCTTTGTGACGACTTTCAAAAGGAAGCTTCTGCCTTCAACACAGGAACTGTGTTTGCTTCAGTGGCAGATCAAGGTCTCCATGTGGTACAGAACAGCAAATACCCTGTGAACATAACAAATATGCCAGAAAGCACGTAGGAAAAAAGGATATGCAAAGTCAGAATCTAGTCAAAACTTATCCCAGAAACTCTTTTCTGAGCAAAAGTTTGTGAGAGAGGGGAAGGGAGAATTTAAACAAGTCTGGCTGCACATCTTGAACTTGCTGAAATCTGAAGACATTTAAACCAAATACAGTAATTTACTCATAGAGGCTGAGTTCTTGTTTGTACAATGATTGGATGGGGAAGAAACAGAAAACTCCTGCTAAGAATTTCTTCTCCTGGGTCAACTGGACCTAAAAGGATTTAAAATAAATTGGATGCCTGCTCTAAGGAAAGCCATTACTGTAAAAGCTCTACCAACCTGTAGACTTAGGAGAGCTGTGACCCCATTTATGGATGCTAAACCAGAACATTGGGCACGGACTCCTTTGTCAACCTGTAACCATAACTGCTCCTTTAGCAAGGTACAGACTCTAAACCCCACACAGCCGACAAAACAGATGCCAAAATCATGCCAAAAACTTCCCAGAATTTTCAATTTTCAGAGGAGGAGGTGATTTAGATTAAGTCAGACCTGAGCATGTCTCCCATTCACTCCATATGACCCTGCTTACCTGCCTGCCTTCCTTTCTATCCGAGCTGCACTACCAGTTGTGGGCTTTGCACCTCCCAGAATGTGTCTGTCAGTAAGGATGGGTGGATCTGTGGCAGTCTTCTCCATCTGCCCATCATCCTTTCCAAAACACAGGAAACAGCTGTCAGGTCAGTTCTGAAAGTTGGTTAATAATTACACAGACTAATTATTAGCCTTTCATCTTAATAATTAGCATTTCAAAAGTATTTTATTAATCCATCTTGTTACAGGTACAGACCATTGTAAGCTTTGGATTTTTTTTAAATTTTTTTTAAATGCTTTTAGAGTATTTTTTTCATTATTAAATCACCATTGAGGTTTCCAGAGGTGCTGTTACAGAGCTTGTAATAGCTTGACATCCTCCACCCCTCTTTCAATTCCAATTCACTATCTAGGTGAATGACTATCTAAAATTATCAGCATACTCTCCAGATATCACTATCTAGAATAATCTGACTCCTAATGCTTAGCAGATACAGTAATAACATACCTAATTTTTAACTTTCATAGTAGGGTTCCCCTGGGACAGAGTAGAAGGAAGACTAATTTATTATTAATATTATAAATAATTAAAATTAATGAAATGCATGAAAAGTGGAAAGTGTGAACCAAAGGAAGAACTAGCACAGAAGCCTTAATGTAAATTATTGTCTCTGTGTCTGTACAATACCAGTCTGTACTCCTTGACATCCCAGCAAAGCATGCATAAAACCTTACTAGAACAAAGTGATATAATTTCCCACTCATTTTCCACACATAGAAGTATCTACAGAAGGTGCAAGGCAGGGGAGAGAGTGGTCAGTCAATCGTGTTTTAATTTATGGCTATTTTTATCTAAGCCCTGAATGGCCTGCCAATTATGAGCAGTACCAG
The DNA here is from genome assembly GCA_013397075.1 of Rhabdornis inornatus. Taxonomy (NCBI): domain Eukaryota; kingdom Metazoa; phylum Chordata; class Aves; order Passeriformes; family Rhabdornithidae; genus Rhabdornis; species Rhabdornis inornatus. The sequence continues at coordinate 446,109 of VWZS01009792.1, forward strand.
CTGGGCTGTCAGGAGAGCAGGCTAAGAAGGACACACAGAAAAAGAAAACAATCGTAATGTGAAAATGAAGAGCAGGAGGAAAGTTTGGAGTGGGGAAGACCCGGTGGGAAGCCCAGCTCTGGTTTTACAATGCTTCACTACAGTCCTGTCTTCCAAAATAAAAATAAAAATGTGACTTTTATTATCACCATTACACACCTAGGACTATATTTTTGACTTCTTGGGGCATAATCCAGATATCTACCAGTTACAAAGCTGCAACTTTTCTGTGCTTAAATAAGCAAAGAAAATAAGAATTTCAAATGACGATGAGAATGAGAATCTTTCAATGCGTCTTCTTTCCATCTTTTAAATAAGCAACAAAAACTCACTACTTTCTTTCTTTTTTTTTTTTAAACACAATAATTTTACAAGAGTTTGAAATGAAATGGAAAAACAAAAAATGTTGAGATTTTCAGTAAAATTGAAGCCCTGCTGTTTCAAGAGCCTCTTTCCCCAGACTCTCTTGCGGGGATAACTTAGAAAATAATTCTTCTAAACAAAACCTTATGAATACTTATCAGCAGAGTCATGTCTTGAGCAGCTATTGAGGGAACAGGGAATAAGCAGGGGCATAAAAAGACAATCTTATTCCATTGCCATTAGGATGTCAGTGCTGGACCACACTGGTGTATATATAGAAATGTTTCATTTGGCAAAGAAGCAGTTTTGGAAGCTGACCTGCTTTTCATGACTGCTCTTCTCTGTGAAAAAAAATTAAGAGATTTACCCCATGCCTTATTGTAATCTGCTTATTTGTGGATGCAGATCAGTTTAAAAAGGAGAAGTATATTTATACTCATGGACTTTGCTGTATATCAGTATCACACTGACAAATTCTACAGTATCCTCCCCTCCACTCCTTTCCATTGCCTTGTAGGAGAGGCCAGGCAGACAAGGCAGTCTGAGAAGCCAGCAGGCCATAACTCCTCTCCTCCAGACAAGTGACAATTAATCACACTCACCAGCGAGGCAGGTAGCTCTCGTCCTTTAACACTGAAGGAAACATCAAGCTCCTTTCTCTGAGCACTGATTGTCCAGTTGATACTGGAGCTCTCAGGAGCAGCTACTGAGCTGCCAAGATGCTGAAAAACAAGGTAACCCTAACCCTAAATATGCCAGTCTCCTGCTATTTTATTAATCCTTATTTTTCAAGGGAGCAATGAAAGAACAACCAGTGGCTGGAGTAAAATGTTTATCACCATTTCTCCCCTGCAAGGCAATAAGTTGCTCCTCCCCTGCCAGTGGTTCAAGGCTCCTGGGGGTCATTCAGGCTCTGACCACAGCAGCCCTGCCCAAAGGGAGCCAGCCCCACTCATGTCTGCGGGAGTGCAGTGCCAGGGATGAAGAGACAACCTCCTCCTTTGGAAAAAGAAGGAAGAGAACAAGCCACAACACTATCAAATATGCCTACTGTGGGACTGAGAAGAGAAGGATTATTGCTCTTTTTTTGGTTTTGCTCTCAAGCAACTAACCTTTCTGTTTCAGTTTTCTCCATGTAAGCGTAACTCATTGATTAATTCTGAAAATTGCATAATTCTTTTGAAGTGCAAAGAGAGACCAAAGAGCATATCCAAAATCTGGGACACCCATAGCTCATCTGTTTCTTACGCCTTCCTAGCATAGGTTTTATTTCCAAGTGAGTCAGTCACATTTCAGTGAGTGTAAGAGATATTTCTGTAACCCTTCCAAAAACCCTTCCACTAAAATGAAGTGATGTCCCCCTTGGAGAGGGAAGGGATGACAGATATAATTTCAGGAGACTATACAAAAATTATAAGATTATCTGTGGAACCCCTCCTTCAGTTGCTTAGTAGCATCCAAGCACTTAGAAACTCACCTTCTTGGAAAAAAATGTGAGTTTTCTTTTAGTCCTTGAAGATTATTTAACCCAGAATTGCTGAATTAAAAAAACTTTTATATGGCAACTTGATCCTGAGGCTGAGGGAGCCCCTTGTTGGCTTTACTAACTCAAGTGTAATCCCAGTGAAAGAAGAGAACTGCAGTAAGGATGCGTGAAACGAGGAGTCTTGTTTGTTGTAGAGGTACTCTCATCTCACTTTCACACAGGCTTCAGCCTCCTGTCGACCCAAAAGCTGATGAAAGGAACGTTTCAAGCATGTAAGCCAGAAGTGTAGGCAGAAATGGGTGATGATTGGGGCATGTCAATAATGTCACACTGCTGGAAAGCTGCCCAGGACGTGGTGAACAGCTGCTCTCCCAATGACTAATCACACAGGAGGAGGGAGAACATAAAATTCTCCATTTTCAGAGAGGAGGGTGCTGCTCCTCCTGATGTCACCTCTTGTAATGAGTTTCTCTTTTTCTTTCCAGGTCCATGTTGTAATAGCCCAGCCACAATGTTTATAGCAACAACATCTCATGCACCTGAGTGCGAGCATCAAGCATGCCAGTGTTTTGCCTTCAAAATTGTCAGCAGTGCTGCATGCAGGATGTGGAAGCATCAGTGATCAGTGAATTAATTTCAGAAAGTTCTGAAAACAAAAGCAATTCATACTAGCAGTTTATGAATATTCTTCCTACTACTGATCAGTTACAGAGAAGAATACAGTGATGTTGTTAACTTCTAATAAACCCAACTCAAAGTTCAGTGCTTTGTCTATTGAAATGATCACTTCAGTAATGACAAAAGCCTAGAGCCAAAGAGGTCCCAAGGTGGAAGAAGCCAAGACACAGAGTACATTGATTTGGATGTACCTCACATGTGCAATGACAAATTCTGAGAGGAAATAAAAAATTAAAAATTTTAGAATAAAACACAGGAAATTATTTTTATTTTATTTAGTTAGTCTATCTAAATGCAATGCTATTTCCCAGATGCTTAAAGATGATAGCATGTAGGATAACATCCATAAAGCAAGACAGAATACAGCCTTCATCATCTCAAGTGTTTGAAAGCCCAGCCCATGCCAGGACAAAATGGCTCGTGTTTGCTGCTAACCATTCCAGTCATCCTGTTTTTGAGGATTGCAGTGATAAACAATTCCCTGAAGTATACTGTAATTCTGCAGCACTGATGAGCCCAATATCAATGCCTGTGTTAAGGGCAAGTTCAAAGACTCTTCAGTGTTTGCTTGATAAGCTTCTCAGAGAGGTCATTAACTAGGACAGCTTGAGTGCTGTATTCCTCATGCAAATTTTCTGGGGTTTTTTCTTGTTTTATTTATTTGGTTGTTTTTGCATTTCTTAAAAATATTTTTATCACCAAGATCCCATTATAGGGAACCTTCCCCAGCTGCCTAGGATGACCTAAAGGGAAAGGCACACATGTAGCTGAAGTTGACACACACATGCTATAGTCAGTGAGTCTAAAGCATGTTTTTTGGTTAAGGACCCTTATCACATGTAAGATCCAGAAAGGTTTTAACTGGGTGAAGCATAAAACTCTTACAGGACTGAAGACAAGACAGGAATGGAGTAGAAAATATTTGCAAGGCTTAGATCCAGCAAGAAAGCTATTACAGGAGATGCTTTGGGTAGCTCCTGGTGATTCTCATCTCTAGTACTTGAGCATTAGAAATAAGCCAAACCAACCAGATGAGAATCGTGGTAGCACCTCATCCTCCAGAGCTAACTGCTGCTGCTTAAGTCTTTAAAAACACCGGTGGTGTGGTGGTGTCATCCTGGCCCTGCACATGGCAGGTCATGGAGGTGACCAGGCTCAGCCCCAAGGATGCAGTGCTGCACAAAGCATCCATCAGGACAGCTCTGGATGTCACAGCCAGCTTGGGACAACTGTTCCTCAGCCAACTCCTTCCAGCAAGCCATCTACAGAGTCTGAAACAGTTCCAGAAGAGCCCCTCACTGACACAGGAATGCTGTTCTACCACACCATCATTTTTCACTGGATGGAGCAACAAGACAGAAGCAGTTGCCGCTGCCAATGAACCATTCCCGAAAAGCTGCTCCAGTAAACAGTTTCAACTGCATCCATGCAAGGTGTCTGCTGGTCAGACAACACCAATCCCCAAGATTGCCAAGAGCAAGACAGGCCTGCCTAAGTCCATCACAGCTCCACAGGTCTGAGTAAGTGGCAGCTTTGTAGGGGATCAGCTGCTGTCTCATGCAGAGCCCAGAGGCTCCAGCAAAGATCTTTAAGCAGCTCTAAGACCCAGAAGCAACCAGAGCTGCCTGAGGCCATCCCAGGCATCAGACACAGATTATTCAGATTATTGTGAGAAGTGTCAGAGAATCCCTGGCTGTGTCTGAAGGGTTGTTGTTGGCTGTTCCCCAGCCCTGTGGAGCAGAGACAGGAGTAGGATCCAGAGGTGCCATGAGTCAGAACCGCCAGGAGAAAGAGCTTCCTGAGAGGCTGCTCTAAACAGGAAAAACAGGAGTTAAACCCCTATGAAAGATTTCATAGCCAGCTTTTCAGTTTTATAGCAGAAATTAATTCAAGCAGGGGGACAAGTCAGCTGACCAAACCAGCAGGATAGCATTAAAGAGAGATGAAGAAACACAGTAGGGTGGGCATCTCCCTCCTCCACAGCAGTGGTGGCAGTGGGAGGACCCAGGATGGCTCTGAAGGGCTCTGTCAGCACCTGTGTATTGCCAGAGAAATTTCAGCTTTAGGAGTCCTGCAGGACACAGGCCCCAGAGGAAAGACCAGGTATTGATCTCTCTTTCCATTTGTTTCGTTCATTGTCAACAGCTTCTTTTAGACTGTGCATTCCTTCCTCGAGTCTGACTGCTGAATAACCAGCCAGAGAAAATAGATCAGATCTCACCACAAATGCTTTTCATCTCAGAAGATATTGATGATATCACTTGGGCAATATCATCAAGGGCCCATGTTTTGACATGAGACTTTACCCTCCTAAGCACTCGTATTTGTAGCCAGGGTGATATGTAGGGAGAAGAAATACACATTGTACGGATATGTACATACGGGGGATGAAATTCTTTACTGTGAGGCTGGTGTTGTTTTGTTGTTTGTTTTTAATTTAAACTGATTTTTGCAGTGCCAATTCCACTTTAAAAAAACTTGCTCATGTCTATAACTGATGGATAAAAACCTATTTCAAACAACCTACAGTTACTCTGGGCAATCTGTTCAGCTTAGCTGATCATTAAGTACTCTAGAAGTTTAGGTTTATGTAGATAGTCAATATAAAAGATAGTGATGTCAGCCTCTCTCATTTATTCAAATAGCCCCAGTCTTGTGAGCCTCAAATGTTCCCTTACAGGAAAAGAAATGAAAACAAAGGGGGGAAAGGAGAGGAAGAGAAAACCATCCTGATACATGCTTCTCTCTAGACTTCCCAACAGATGCTCCTCAGAGAGGGGCTGGCCAAGCCTGGATACTGGAACAGCCAAGCATTTATATATATGTGTTTGTTTATAATTAGGATCACAGAATATTCCCACTGGAAGGGACCCAAAAGGATCATCAAACCCATCTCTTAAGTGAGGGGCCCATACAGGGATCAAACACACGACCCTGGCATTATTAGCACAAGGCTCTGACCAGATGAGCTATATAACCTTACCAGACATCAGAAAATATGGATCCAAAGGAACAACACATCCACCCTGGAAGGCAGCATTTTGACCACCCTTGAAGCTGTGGAATACTTTTACTTCACAAATTTTCCACTGTATGTATATTTTGAGGTTTCAAAATGTAATACTACATTTCCCATTTCTAAAGCAGTATCAACAACAACAAAAGCTTAACAATTTGAAGAAAAAATGCGTTGTCAAAATTGAAGAACAGCAAATCAGCTTCCCCAGATTTTACTAGTGGGTGGATGAAAAGGATTGAGGGAACATGCTGTTGATTTTTATTTTTTTCCTCTGGCCTTTCAGCTAATGCTGTAAAAGAAACATTTTTTGAAATCTCCACAACTCTTACACAATAGGGAAGAAAAAGAGCACAACCAAATCAATCACCCTCCAGCTGATACCACTGCGGAATGAAATCCATTCAGAGATCTCCTGGAAGCAGAACAACACTTCTGAGCTGCAGCAAATCAAATCTGGAGATAAAGGGGCTGCTCTCACTTCCTCCCTCCGTGACAAACGGAGGCACAGGTTATCTGCTCCAGCATAGTCAGAGCAGCTGGAATTAAGCAAGTCAGTTTTTATTATCAGTCCACCTTCACTTTATACAACTGCCTGCACAGGTGCTTCTATCCATTTGTCTGCCTTGCAAAATAACTTCAGTTTTCCAGGCTGATTTCAATAAGGTTTTGACAGAACTGTAGCAGTTATAAAAATACTGTCTGATCAAGTTCTGTACATGCATGGATGGTAGGGCAGAGGAAAGATAATGTTCCTGCAGAGGGAAATTTCCTATGTTAATCTATTTGACACAAGAAGATTCACACAATTAGCACAAAGCTACAGGAAATTGGATTTCATAACTTCTATTCATTATGGCACTACTCTTTTCCCTACAGTTGTGAGATCCCAAAATATTGCAGAATCTCAGGCAAACAGAAAGATGCATTTTGCACTGTATCAGTGCTGATTTTTTATAAAAAATACCAGCTCTGGAATATAAAAGTAACTGGGGTGGCACAGTAATTTAACAAATCTGCAATGAAAACACTTATACCTGATGAAATTACAGAAGGGTCCAACAACAAAATCTCTACTTGGATTTTATGCCTCCAACTGTCTCTATGTACGTTTTTATCAGGGATTTGGCTTAGAACAATCTTTGCTGTACATATAGGATATCAGAGGGAATGATTGTTGAATATACATCAAAATGATGACTGTAGTCACATCTCTGTCACATGTCACTTTTAATTTATCAACACATTTCCTTAAACCTCTCCAAATTTTTATTCTGAGTGAAGATTTTGATGTGTCAAATGGAAATCATGTCTTTTATTAGGTCTTTAGCCTCTAAGTTAACACTGTTTTACTGGGTCTCAATATATTGTAAGTAGGAAAAAACAAGCAGCAGTATATGCATTTTTAGTTGGCAGTTCAATAAAAGAATCACATTTCTCAACAAAATTGTGAATATTGGGCTACAAATTATTACAGAAAGTCACATTTCTTTTTATTCCCTCTGCAGGTTACTGGGTGAAGAACTGTATTTGATTTTTGTATTCTAACAATAATTGTATTTTGTCCATTGAAAAAAACCCAAGTTCTTTTACCTAAAGACGAGGTTATCTAACCATCCTTTATTTGGGGCAGTCAGCCATCACAAAAGAATTCCTGGGAGTAAACACCATAGTTAGAGACATGCAAACAAAAACTAGCATTATAAATGATAGCACCACACATGAAAGAGAAAGAAATCAAAGGCATTACTACATGAAGCAAATCTGTATTATGCCTCCCACTGAGTTGTAATATTTTCCTTGTACTCTGCTTTGGGGGGTTGGTGTTTGTTTGTATGTTTTTCTTGTTTGGGTTTGTTTTTTTCTCTGAAGCAAAACCACGTGTACCAACAGGGTAAATCAGGTAAAACATTATTTTGTTTTAAGTTTTGGAAATGGCATGGTAGTTTTGTGTCTACTTCTCTACCAGCATGCCACTGTAATAAGTCTCCCAACACAGACATCAAGAAGATTTAATAGAATTTAATATAAAAAAAAAACCCACACAACAAAAACCAGTGCCACACACACATTTTAAGATTTTGTCAAGTGGCTTAAATTCTGGAAAACAATGAACCAAACAACCAACCAATGCCAGCCACATAAAATCAAGTATAACTTTCCTATTAATTTGTGACAAGGTTGCCTTTATGCAGTCAATTAAAGCCTTAGGCTTTGGGAATGGGCATTAATCTGCTACAGGCAACGAGGCTATGCTGGTCTGCACCAGTATTTGATTTGGCCAAATATCTGGAAGAGACAATTACTACCTCAAAACAAGAGGTCTCTTTGCTGAAAGGAAGGGATCCTGTTGAAAAGCTACTACCTGAGCAGCACGTCATTTCTAGGTTTTATGCATGAATCAGCCTCAGGGAAGATTCACAAATATACCCTTAATTAAGTGCTTTTCCATTATTCCACCAGCCTAAAAACATAAAGAGAGGAATTAATTACATAGGGACAGACCTTGAATCCATTAGTTGTTAGGGATGTCCTGTGTATCAAAGACTAGATACAATATGTAAAATAGCATTAATATCATTAAAGCTTATTGAATTTCAGCTACTGGTAAAAGTTAAAAGAAAATAATAAAAAAGCACATTCCCTGGTACATGTAATCAATCAGCTCAGTGTCTACAGCTGCACTGTCAGAAGTGTAAGGATAGATTTACTGTAGAGAGGTACTGGGAAAGAGCCGTGACAATGACACGAAGATGCACCAGAAATTCTTATCCCCATGTATAGTCTCCATCAATTAAAACCACAATTCACCAACAACATCAATAACAAAGTAACACTCCTGAAAATTCAGCAGGGAAGTGGAACACTGAAGTGGATGCTGTAAAACAGAATCCCTCTGCAGCCAGGCATAGCAGCCCCATAAAAGCTTCAGAGTACCAGGGACTGCACTGCTGTAATTCACTTGTCCCTCCCTTTCTCTTCATACTGTCTTCATATATTGGTGTAAATGATATATCCATCATCTATGGGAGAAATGTGGGTTTCTGGGCATGGGATAATCTATTTTATTGTATGCTCTTATGTTCTCCAGTTTCTTCTTCCCACATCTGTTTTTGTTGCCTCTGTGTGCACAACAGCTGCATATTTGGGGACACCAATTTAAAACAAAGAAGAAATATTCCTTACTTTTCTCTTAAATCACTCTTCAGATGGTATACAACTCCAGAAATTCAGATAATTAGACCATATCAGTTATTTTTTTCACAACAAAACATATCAACTTTATTTCCCTAGTGATATTCCCCCCTCTACCTAGAAAAAAAACTAGATAAGTACACTTAGAAATCCAATTGTTTATATCTACTTCTGCCCCATTAATTAGCGTTCAGCCTTTTATACAGTTCATTTCATGCCCTATCATTACCACTTTCTGGACTGGAAAGAACCTGAACGAATAATAGGAATTACAGTCTTAAAACAAAAGGAATGGAAATTCATTGTGGTCCACAGAGAGGATGGCAGGATCCACTTTCCTTCCCTGAAGAAGGATAAAGATATTGACCCCAGAGCAATTTCAGCCAGCGTGATGCTGCTGCTTCTCAAAAGGCAATTCTCAAGCACAGAGAGTGAACATGACAGGAGCACGTCACGATCAACACAGAAGAGCTGACAGAGCATCAGCTCCTCTGAATCCCAAGCCTCTGTATTCCTCATTTGCCAAACCCTGAAGTCTTCATTCAGGCCACGTTACTGCTCAGCTTAAAAGGAGTTACCGTCAAGGAGATACACAGCAAGGTTTTAATGACAAAGTAGAGTATGCAAACACTACATCTGCTATATCATTAATAATTCTGTAATAGAAACCAAATTATATATGGCTAACATTTTCGTGCTTAGCCGTTTCATATTTATACAACAAAGTGAAGATACTGTGAAAATGCTACACAGAAAGTTTATTTTGCTCATTAGATGTCCATGAGACAGTTAAGAATGTACAAAGAATGTGAAATTAAAACCAGTAAATCCTGTGCTAAATGTTATGGTTTCCATTAGTTTAACACCCTTTCCAAAATCTTCCATAAAAATCTCAATGCAGCTTCACACCCAATTCATTAATTGCCCTTCTTTTGTTAAACACCAGGCAGCCTGCAGGCCTTTTGTTTGTTTGTTTGTTCTTAATTCAGAGACTGATGGGGCATCTGAGGTGGTTTAATAACAGCCCTGTGCACAATCTAATTTTTCCAATCTATACAGTTTGACTGTTTATTTTTTGAGAGAATGACTGGCGTTCTTAGAGATTTTGTGCAATAAAATATGGCCAGTGCTCATGAGACAAGTACAGCCAAATATTTGGCTTTAAAAGACAGTAGTGACCAGACTATTTTCTACATAAAGTGACTCCTGCACATGGTAGGAGCACATGGTAGCAGCACTGCAGCAGTACACTATGGCTGCACACGCCTGACATGCAGATTTTCAAACTGAGTGCATCCATTAGAAAGCTGTGTACAATGAGCATCAGGTGAAACCTCATAATCTGTCTGAAGAAGAAAATTTTAGGCATCCTTATACGTGTGTGCTCAGCCCAGTGCTTTTCTAATTCTGCTGCTACTTAGAGGAGACTGTACTTTACCACAAACCTGTAAGAGGCACCATGGGTGGTCTCTAATCTTCCAAGGTGCTAAAAGCTGCTTGCAAACAGGTCTGCTGGTTCCATTCAAACAAACAACCCAAACGAACAAACAAACAAACAAACAAACAACCCCGTAACAATCCATATCTTCTGGTACCATCAAGACAGACCCACAGAAGGGCTCAACTAACGCCGAATGACAATGGCCTTTGCACTGCACAAATCCCCAAAGGCAAGCACAAAAGCAACCCAATCACACTATCAAAAAAAAAAGAAAAAAAGAAAAAAAAAAGAAAAAAAAAGGAAAAAAAAGAAGCCAACCCCAAAATTTTTGGCAATGGCATTGCAGATGGGCTGGAAAGCAGAAAAGGTGAGAGATTTCTGCTCTGCAATTTGCCTAACCCTCATTCCCTCACTCCCTCTTGCCATCTGATGGCTTTGCCTTTCAACATGCATACTACATTTTGCAGCTGGTCAAAGAGAAACTTTCCTCCTCGAATAGTGCACACCAGCAGTAGCTGGGGACTTCTAGGAAGCAGCACCTGGGGGGATCAGCACTGGCAGGCTGAGCTGAAATGCTAAGGCATCTCTCATCACAGCTGCACAGAGCCAGATCCCAGGGTTGTTAATCAAGCACAAGTCAACGGGAGCTTTGCCCAATTAAGTAGCAGAGTTTGGCTCATTCCAGCAAATGATTACACCACAACAGCAGAAGCCCTTCAGTACCCAACACTGAGGTCAATGCCCCTCTTTCCCCTTCTGGTTAGCTCCCTTCCTTTATCTTCTTCTCTACTAGTCCTGAATAAGAGGCTTTAAAGACAAACTGTGAAGTGATGCTGAGAAAAGCAGGGATGTAGTCCAAAAGAACATGGGCCATTTGGCTTTTAGTTCTCTTTATCTCAGTCTCACTACCTGCCCCACTTGCACCATGAAGATCCCTATTCTCCTCCTCTCCCCAAACCATTAGAAGACAACAATATTTATTATTTCCCCACTGAAGCCTAAGCCCAACATCCTCAGGTATACTCCAAACCCCTGTGTAGCCTCCCAGACACATGCAGCTTGGATCAGTTTGTGTTTCCCCTCCTGAGATCTTTCTCTTTCCCTCAAGGAGGCTCTCACCAAGGTTGGCTGACCTGCTGAAGCCTGATGTATCTGCTCTTTGCTAAAATCCAGTCTCTGGCTTTTTGCAAGATACAGAACCTCAGTTAAGGGAGGGGAAAAATTTCTTACCCAAGAAATGAAAATATTAACACAAAATTTAAAAAAAAAAAAAAATCAGTGCATCTTATTAGGTGGCTGAAGTGTTCAGACAGCATCCCAAGCTGCAGAGAACATCATGAGAAAGCATCCTAGTCAGGAAAGCACATACTGCAGAAAGAAGTGCCATGCCATATTTGCTCTAATTCCACATTACCCTCTTGGATCTTTGATTACTGGAAAGATTACATTCTCTCAAGAATCTCAAGATCTGATCCTACACAAAATGCAAAGGCACAGTAGAACAGGTTCAGTGAGAAAGTCAGTAGTTCTCACCAAAATAAATACTTGTTGAGTGTCTACTACTAGTCACTGAGAAGATAAGACCTACAAACTTTTATGATCAACTTTATTTTGCAGCAAAATTTGTTTAAAACCTGCTTCCAATACCAGTTTTGCAATAATGCCTGACTTCAGGATTTTCAAACGCTGTTATCAAGAGAAAATGTTTCTTGTCCCTTCCTCCCTTAAATAAGAAGGCTGAATAACCAGATATACATTTAAATCTATTTCCTATTTATTGATTTTCAGAAACGAGTGCCGTGATGATTTACATGTACACACTGCCTATGGTCCTGCTGAAACCAGTGAGATTAGTCTCAGAGCAGAGAATCAAGCATGTGTATAAATCTTTGCAGGACCTCAGTCAAAGAGGCTGTTTTATAGGGAAACAATAAAGGGAGGCAGGCTCGTGGTGACTCTGTGAGCCAAACCCTGTCCTCAGAAACATGCTGATTTCTCTTTGGGGATGTGGGGTTCAAACACACAGCCATGGGAAGTGAGGCAGGGACAGGCATGAGCCCTGGGCACCTCCACCTGCAGAAATTCATAGTCCATGAAGAATCTCCTCACTGTAAGGACACAGAGCTGGTGGAATTTAGGTGCAGTTTTGGCTTAACACTCCAGGAAAACACAATCCTCTGTGGTCTCTTTGGCATTCCATGGCTCTCATTGCTATGGGGGTCACATAACAGCGATGTATCCAGGTAGGTTTGAGAAGCACGTGCAACTTTTTACAAAGGATAATGGAGCCTACATTATTCATAACATAACTGATTTCAATTGCATTATGCTTTACTTTTCAGATTTTCAAACAAGGACATCCTAATAGGACTGTACAGGTATATTTCTTCTAAAATTCATGCTCTGCGCTGGAATTAGATGTCTTCCACCAAAATTGTTATTAAAATTAGCACTACACATCCTTAGATTGGGGCCTAAAATGTCATAGTTAAAATGTTGTCTACAACACTTACATCTTCTATTTCTCTAAGAGAAACACAGAGAATAATGCAAAATTTTAAATTAATGACAAGGACAAAAATATTTCTCAGGAAAACAAGAAGCAATACAGAACTGAAAGCTCTTGTACTATAATGTTTGATGGTTACTAAATGAAATAAAATAAATAAAATAAAAATATGCTTCTGAATTACCCCGAACCATCTGTGAAACAGTAAAATGGAAGGGAAAAAAGCCCAAAACAAACCAACAGAATTGCCAGGGCAATAGAGAATGGCTGGGGGAGGATATCAGTTTAATTCTCTCCCTTCAAATTCATAGCCATGTGTTTCTTCCCCAGAGATATTCTTCATGTGCATTGCCTTCACAACATTTCCTTTGGAAAAAGAAAACCTTGCATGCAAACACACTTGAATTTGTCACTGGCTACAGCAGGACATGGCAAATTCAGTAAATCTGTTCTAGAGGCTATTATTGATAATCTGCAGAGAAGAAAACACTGATTTTCATCTAGAACCAAAACCTGACATGACCTTTTGTCCCCTCTATTGAAGAAACCCCAACACAACCCTCCCCAAACCCCAGATCGAACAACCCACCCTAGTAATTGCAGACCCCCACAAAGAGAGAAAGCAGAGCTGAACTAGATTCTTCATTCTGGACACCCAAAAATCTGTTCTATTCCCAGCATTAAGGTGAAATTTTCCTTGAAAAACAAAGCAGAAGGGAGTGTCCTTACTAGGTATTGTCAGTTGTTCACACTGTATTTCAAGAACTGCTGTTTTAAGACAACCAAGTTGGGTTTTCTTTCCTTACATTCAAAGGACGATATTAGATGTTGATTAAAACCAGTTCAATCAACTGAAAATGTCCATCAACATCAGCATCACAAAAAACAGGCCCCGAGACCCTGTTCTGCAGTGCTGTAGAAGAAAAAGAGGCTCCTTTAAAATCATCCAAGAAAAAAAAAAAGTGCAAAAATAAGTATTCATGAAATGTTATTGTCCAAGATAGAATGGTAGAGGCTGAGGAGAACAAACAATATAGAGAACACATTTTTCCTTGCCTGCTTCACAATAGCTAAAATTCTTTTAAAAAAGAATAGGTAGAAAGATAAGACATGCATGCCTGATACTGAAGAAAAGACTGTTTGTACCCAGCACACTGGATAAATTGTTCTAGAACAGTTCAGCCATGTCAAGAAATGACCCTTTCAGGATGCCAAGGTCAACTAGACCCGTAGCCAGTGTTAGTCAGAAAGGTCATCACTGCTCACATATTTAAAATAAATTCACCTATTTTCTCCTAGAAACTTAGCAGAGACCAGTCAGGTAGGAGATTTGGGGTGTGATACGCTATGGTTGGCACGTGTTTTACTGATGGATCAAGAGCTGCAGGCAGTATTTGGCCTAGCCCTGAGACTATCACAAAGCCTGGATGCTGCTGCTGCAGCCCCCAGTTACAGGCAGAAGCAGGAGGGTGACAGATACACCAACAAAAGGGGAGGCCTGACCCCTAAACTCCTAATTCTTGGTTAAAATTTCACTTCACTTCTGGTGTTCAAGACAACATTTGATTTAATCTTAACCTGATCTCTGGTAGACATGGAAGGAAAAATTCATATAAGCCTATTCCCATGGAGATTCATTATACAGGTGCATCCTAAGAAGTAGTTTACTTGAACAGGAAAAACAACAACAATGCATTGAGATGTAAATTAAATGCATGATTGTAGTTAGTCTTCCACTCAAGCAATTCCCATTGTTATTTTGACTTACTGATCAACAGAGAAATGCTGGAAAGCAGAAGCTTTTAAACATCTGCTAATCAATTATATTATTTCTCTAATTCCGTAGTTTTGTTTTAAAATATTGATTTCAGGGGAAATTTATAGCTAAAATTATCTGATGCTTGCACTGAAATGGGGATGGAGCTTGTTGTGGCAAAAATTAGATGAATAGTCTTGTGGTCTTCACCTGTGTGCATAAAGAGTTAATAAATAAACAAATAAATAGTAACAGTTGAAACATCAAATGGGAGTTGCTTCACAGATTCTTTCCAAATTTATAAGCTGCTCTTTTGAGAGAGTTGCCTTGCAGAGTATGTAGGGAAGGGAAGGCTCAGCTGGAATGCCTCTCACACAATGTGAGAGAAATAACATTCAGCTATACCATGATCCCCAATGTTATTTCACAGCAGATCTGGCAAAGAGTCCCAATCCTTACAGAATTGTTGCCTGCAATAAAAAGTGAGGTTCCTGTTCCTGAGGTTGCCTTGTTTTCCCAAAGGAGACCTCTGTGTAATTATGCCCACACTTCCATTGCATACACCAGTTAGTGTATGCAGGCAGGATCCCTGTCCAGAGCAGAGGAAAACTCAGGGCAGCCAGTGGAATTAGACCATTTTAAACAAGCTGTAGCTTTGTCCCATGCTGTCTAGTCAACAGGTGTGCACCATTGCTAATTGGCTGTCTGGTCTCATCTGTCCACAGTTGAAAGATAAAAGTGTAAAACAAGCTCTTCTATAAGGCCAGAAGACACTATAAAGTTCAATTCATTTTCATGTAGGTTTTTTCCAGTGTTTTCAGAACCTGAATACCGAGTAGATTTCTCCTGAACCCTTTTAAGAAACTTCCTCTAGAAGCTTCCTCCCCCAATTAACTCATTGAAACTCTACCCACTAAAAAAGAAAGAAAAAAAAAAAAAGAATAAATAAATAAAGCATCTTGTAAATCACAGATCTATTCTGTGTTCCATGGTTTTCCAGCAGTTAATGACATTACAATGGCTTAGGTGAGAGGGTAGCAGCATATCCAGTACTCAACAGAGAAACAAAGAGAATGAAGAGGGAGGGAAAAGAGCCTTTTCTTCAGTGAACGAAAATGATGATGGAAATCAAAGTGAAACTAAATGAAAATCTGCTGGGAAACTGTAATATTTGCAAAAATTGAAGAACCCAGGTATTCCTGTGCTGAAGCTGGAGTTTTCAGCCTTCTGATTTTCGAGATTTTCTATTAACTCCACATGCCAATGATTACCCACTGAGAAAATTTTGTATTCATCCTAGAACTAAAGTGATTGTACTGTGCAGTTACTGTCCTGCCTCAAGAGTGCTCTGGTGGAGTTCAAGGCTTGAGCAAGCAGTGCTGAGACTCACTCTGCCTTTCCCAGACACAGGCTGGAAGCACCATCCCATGCTGCTGGAGCACAAGGATGCAGAGGGTGCTGAACATCCTGCACTTGTGCTCCTCTGCTGCGTGCACACAGCTCTTGTTTACTTGGAACAATGACTTCTGGCTTACAGCTTGAGAGCCAGCCCAGGCTCCTTTCTGCTCCCACGCCAGGACACCCAGTTCTCTGCACCACTGAGCTGCAGAGGCCAGCACAGGTCCTGCCTATGCAGAGAACAATTTATTTCTTGCTTTTGGTAAGAGCAAAATGAATTTTCAAACTAATCAAGACTACGGGATCTGAGACTAGAAAAATGAGGGAAGGGATTTTCTTAAGCAATATACTCAGCAAAAGGTTAGAGATGAAGTAGTACTAGAAAGAAACTCCAGAGCTGAACAGCAATGACTTTTGTGGTAGGCCAACAAAAATTACTGTTAATTAAGAAGAGGAGAACTCCATGAAAACAACATTTCTTTAATGTGCAGAAGCCAGCACAGTCCCATTTCAGAGACCCTGTCAGTGCTACCCTTCCCACCTCCTCTCCTCCCAACATCCATGGTCACACAGCTGTGAGCAGCCCTCACTGAACAGGCACTAAGGCAGGAAAAGCAAAAGAGGTCTTTTTTAGCCCATGAATATCTGGAGGAACTGAGAGAAGGCTGAGGGGCACAGCCTGGGGAAAGATCCAGTGTCCAGCTGCCTGTATTGACAGGGGAGTGATGGAGGAGATAGAGCCATACTCTCCCATCAGTGTCTGGCAGGATGAGACACTACAGCTGAAAGGAGAGTCAGACTGGATATAAAGAGCAATTTGTTGTCCATGAGGGCAGGCAGGCAGTGGAAGAAATCATCAGACAGGCTGTGTAGGCTCTGTAGCTGGAGGCTTTCAAGAGCTGCCTGGACAAAGGCTTGAGTGACATGGTCTGGTGTCACAGGTGACCCTGTTTGAGCTGGAGCTTGGATGACAGACCTCTTGATATCCATCCCAGCCTAAATGCCTGTCTGGCCCTTTTGAAAGAAGTAAATTCAAGGCTTTGGTTTACATAAAAACCTGCCTTCTCTCTGGTGCATCAGAGATGTGACTTCAGGACAAAGCAGGTATCTTCTTCTTCAAAGTACTCCCACTCCTGTGTACTTTGTAAAGGTGAAGGCGTGGGTGCCCTGGACCCCTCTGTGGGAGCAGATGAGGAGCTTCCAGAAGCCCAGGTCATGCCATTTGGAAACATGGGCAAGCTCTGGCTGCTGTCACATGCACGGAGACCTGAGTGTAGCTCAATGCAAGATCATCTTGGCATTTCCTGGCAGTCATGCCACTTGCTGCTGACAAAACAGAACCTAGACCCACTACAGGCAAATTTGCTTAATGGCAAGATTCTCAGCAAACACCTTGTAACACAATACAAATGCATTTTTAATGCACTTCTGATATACCATATTTAAAAATGGCCTCCACATGAAAAGTATTTGCAGATGCCTACACACCATGTCAATTAAAATGTAAATAGACATAAAATTATTTAAGCAGAAAATACAATGTATTTTTGAACAGCTCATAATTTAAGATCAAAAAACTGAGGGTGACTGTAGGGCTCACAGCCTGTCACTGGTTTGAATTCTGTTAATTCTCTTTGTAACTGTTAACAAAGTTGGTTGTCTCAATTCAGCAAATTTCATGCTATTTCTCACTTACTTTATGGATCCCACCAATGCACTAAATCTCCTTGCCACGATTCTCCACAGAATCACAGGATGGTTTGGGTTGGAAGGGGACCTTGAAGATCATCTAGTTCCAACCCCTCTCTTGTGAGCAGGAATGCCTTCAAATAGACCAGGTTGCTCAGAAAAACCCAGAAACCAAAAAGCCAGAGGCTCGAAAAGGCTAAGTGGTTTCAACACCACACCAAAGCCAAAGCAAAACCAAAACAGTGTCGAGGGAGATTTGAATTTGTTTTCTGTCCACTTCATTTATTTGGTGTGTGAGCACAGGTCCTTATGTCCCTAAGATGGACTCTGAACCCAAACATATTCTTTGGTAAACCTCAAAATAAGTGAATGGGGCTTTCCACAATTCAGGCCAGAAAAACATAATTTTTTATATATAAGATTTTGAAATTTCACTTTAGAAACAATCTTCTCTTAAAGCCCCAGATCAATGTCATTAGCAGACAATACAACTATCACCATTCGTCACTCTTCATTTTTACATACATTTTGTCTCTATGAGTGCTGTGTTCAGGTTTGGTCACCACAGCATAAAAAAAAAAATATATTAATTATTACACACTGTCCAAAGGAGGGACATGAGGATGGTGAAGGGTCAGGAAGGGAAGCTGTATGAGGAGCAGCTGAGGACACTTGGTCTGTTCACTCTGGAGGAGCCCGAGGGGAGACCTCATTGTGGTCTTCAACATGAGGGGAAGAGGAGGGGCAGGCACTGATTTCTTCTCTCTGTGACCAAGGACAGGAGGTAATGGCCTGAAGCTGTGCCAGGGGAGGTTTAGGTTGGATATCAGGAAAAGGTTTTTCATCCAGAGGGTGGCTGGGCACTGGAACAGGCTCCCCAGGGCAGTGGTCACAGCACCAAACCCAACAGAGCTCAAGGAGCATTTGGACAGTGCTTTTGGGCACATGGTGGGATTCCTGGGGATGTGCCAGGCCCAGAGTTGGACTCTATGATCCTGATGGGTCCCTTCCAACTCAGTGTATTCTGTGATTCTACGAAGACAATAGGAAGCTATCCCTTACAAGCACACAACATGATCACCAGGTATCTTCAGGAGAGGTGTTAGTCACATTTCAAAACCCAAGCTCTGCAGTGCACACATCAATAAAGGACCCCTCAGGTGGGTAAGCTGCCCACCAACACACACCCAGGGGTGCTCAAAGCACCTCCCTGCCCACCTTCCCTGGCCTGAGGGAGCTTCTGGGGTGCAGCTGGCTCTGCCTCCCTGGCTGTAGGGGCTGGTGGGCACTGCCTGTCTGGTACCCACATGCTGGCTGTGCAGCACCAGCTCCATAAAACTCCATCAGACAAACCCCAAGCATGCACCTGGGCATCATACAGAGCAGCAAACCATGTAACAGAGCTGGGTATAACACATAAGGGAGCCTAACACCTTTGAGGCTGAGAAAATTACCACTCATTATGCTAAGTAATGCCTTATATCAGCATGTAAATAACTTTTCTTTGTAAGCAATCACCAAAGCCTTCTCAACAGAAAATTAATATATCTGATTTGTTTACGTATTCACCTAATTTAGGGTAGAAAGATTTTTAAACTGAAACTAGGTATGAAAGAGTGTCACCAAAATTTTTCTGAGCTATGTGTACAGATCCATTTATATTTATGCTTATACAGACCCACACACAAAATTACATGTTCTGTCTCTGTGATAGGCTGAATCAGATAAGATGTTAAATATACAGTTCTGTGCTGTATGCTACAAGAGATTTCACTCATCTTCCTATTTCTGACAGCCATAGTTTTGGTGGGAAATTAAAAGTTAATTTTGTTTTTTTGTCCTTTTGTCTTTTTCCTTATCAGCAGTGCCTCCAAGGCATGCTAAAGTACTCTGAAAGTGACCTTCATTTTACTCATATCATCCTGACACAAGTGATTTAGCCTCCATACTTGTAGGAGTAAACATAAGAAACACCCACTGACTGACAAATATTTCATCAGAATTCAGCCACGCATTTGTTCCTGGGCATGGAGGGGAGGGTGTGTTAGAAGATCATTATGATCAGATGATCATAGAGGCATCATCATTTAAGTTCACCACCAGTATATGGATGCTACCACTACCTTTTGCACTCTCAACCTGTGTCTTCTTGTCTTCCTCTAAGGGTTGCTATATTTTGAGGCCCATTCCATGTACAGCTGCCATGCACTGATGTTGCTGTGATTTCCCAGATGGACACAGATCTTTTAATCAAACCTGACTCGAAGAAGGGTTTTTCCATTTTCAAACCTACTCCCAGATCAAGCAAGCAAGCAAATTTTGAATGCTTAAACATATATAGAAGCTGACAAATAATGTAGGGAAAAGCACAGCCATGCATCCAGCTCTGCTGGGGCTTGTTTCTTCCAGGACAGTAGTGGCACCACTGCTCACAATCACCAAAAACTCTGGGCCATTAAACCCAGTGGGGAAATCTGTGCACTCCCAGCTACTCTCATACAGAAGTCCTTTGCTGGACTGGAGTCTGGAGGGCAGTTGAAAGAGCTTTCAATATATTAATTACTTGTGACTTGCACTTGCGAGGTAGTGGTGGTAGCTTAATAGGTACAGTACAAATGTGAAAAGCAAAAGAGATGGAAAAAAAATTGATGGAGAAAAGGGCTTTAGTCATTGACTGGGGAAAAAAATCTTAAGAAATGGAAACAAAAATCTGGCATGTAGCAATAAACTGAGTCAAACAGGCTCTTGAAGACATAGCACAACTTTTTCTGAAAGAATTTAATACTCGAAGCATCAGAGAATATGTTCTGGGTTTTACAAAACAGATGTCACAGGATTATCAAGAAAGGTGATTTCAGCAGTACTATATCACACAGACCTGGGCTAGCAAACCATGTGAAAAAGTGAAGGACTGCTGTGGCAGACACAGTAAAGGCCATGAGGTTACAGATACAGAAGGAAGAACACATGCACTGGAGATGCTTTATGAGTGCTTTTGCTATAGTATCGAAAAAATAGAGTGTATATAAAAAAGAATGCAAAAAACACCTCAGAGACACCACATTCAAGAGAAGCTTAAGACAGCACTCGATCAGCAACTAAATGAAAACTCAGCTTTCACTGCAGATGACACCACCACAAACAATTTCTCTGTGTAAGGTGAGGGCACACACATCCCCTCACTCCTGGTCAGAAAGCTGCTACAGCACTCATCTGCATGGCACCAAAATTACTAGATTTTTGAAAAAACTTCATCCTGCCCACAGCAGAGTGGACAATAGCTAGTTCTTCCATTTGGCTTGGTCATTTACTGGGCTGCTCACAGCTGCCTGTGCCACATCTCTGTGCATTACCTCCCCTGCTGACTCCACAGCCAACAGAACTAACCCAACTGGAAGTGCCTGTTCCCTCCTGGCTTAGCAAGAGTGCCCCAGATGACTCCCTGGACACAGAGTCAAAGCAAGAAGCTTACAGAATTGACCCCCTGCTCGTTTAAGTCTGTCTCCTCTTTGCTAAGAGGATCTCCCATCTTCTGCTGAAAGCTTTGACAGAGGGTGCAGAGTTCACGTCTCTCTCAAATATACCTCGTCATGTAGCACCTTTCTATCACATACAATGGAAAAAAAAAACATGTAGGTTCATGTGAACCTCTCTTTCTCACTCACATTTACCCACTGCCAGGCCTTTGTATGCTGTTGTGGATCTTGACAAGCTATTCTCATTTTCATTTCAGATCTGTTTTGACTCAACACCGGTAGAAAAATAGGTCACAGAAAAATGACCTGGATACTCAACCACTTAAAGGAAATTTCTCCCTGAATTTTAAGGGAGAGAAAAAATTAGGCACTGGCCATTTAAAATAATATAAAAATTAAAGAAATCTTCCAAACAGCAGGAGCTATCGGGGACCCATTACAATAAGACGGACACAAGAAGAATAAGGTGACTTGGATTTACATTTAGTTTAGCACATTTTGAATGCAGATCTACCATACAAGGGAAACAATTTCATTGCAAAATGCAACAACAGTTTTATCATTCAACAATATTACATGTGGGATTTTACCAAGGAACAAAGACCACCTTGTGAAAAACATATTTTGAAGAGGTTATACCTATCAGAGCCAGCTCAGCACAGGATTCAAAACCTGGCCACACAGATACAGCAGTTAGGAACATGAGTCAACTTCATGAACTTAAATGAGATTGCACAACAGCTTAAAGTATTTGAAGGACATGAGGCTAAATCAGTTGATCCCTAGGAAACCCGAACTCTTTGGTTGCAAAGCCTCTTGTTACTATCTTGACATTTAGAAAGAAGCAAAAATTCCTAGCAACAAACCCAGCAGGTATGTAGGTGCCATGTCAGAGGAGGAGGTTCCTCATGAAGTATGGAGTATATAAGGATGTACTTCAATCCTGCTGCAAGGACCAGCATATCAGAAAGCAAGGAAGTGATTTCCCAAGTCAGGGCACAGAGTGTGCACATACAGAGCCACTTGGTGTTTCAGTATACAGCTGCTGTGGGAACACCTCTGTGCTTCTGTGTGCTCTCCCCATCAGCACAGACAGGTCTCCTGCAGCAACAGGAACTGTCAGGAGAAGGAATCAAGTTGGAGCTTGGGTATTGTTTGTTTTCAAAACTCAAACCTAGTCTTGGCTTTGTGTACTTGAACCAGAATCCAATTTCTATTAATCCAGTTAGGGATCAAAACCAGAGCCTGTAACTAATCTGTGTAATCTAACTTGTAGCTTTAGTTTTGAATATTATATTCCTCCAACAAATACTTGTTTGCAGAAATTGTTTAGCAAATCCTACTATGTAGCACATAAATCAAACTGAAGTGGAAGAAAAACTAATGAAGGACTAATAGCCAACAAATTAGTCACTGAGCCCTATCCAATGCCTTCTCTTCAACACAACAATGTACTACATATGAATAATGGTGATACTTCTTTCCCCTCTCCTTGTTTTGTCTTCTTTTAAGGGAGAGGTTTGGTTGATATACCATCATCTCACTAGTTAAAACATCTTTAATTGCATTATATCTACACTTTATGTGTACATGTCTCTTAAATATAAGAACATACAAACACACATTCTGTATTTTCACCTCCATTTTGAAGACATCCTCTAAAAATTCTTATCTTGTAAGCACTTGAATTTCTGAATAGTTTCTTTTTCTTTCTCTGACACCTGCCACATTCCTGAAGGGTTTATGCATTGTAAAGAGCCAATACAAGTGCAAAAGCTATAATTTCAGATATTTTGACATATATTTAGTACTCAAATCCAGCTCAATTGGGTCTGAAAATTTCATATCGACTTCCTTAGGAATCACTTTTTAAAAATTAGATTTATATGTGAGAGAGCAGAATAAATTATATTTAAGAGCTCACCTAATACATTTAAAAAAATAATAGGTAATTTTATTGGAAAATCATATTTACAGCCCATGTAATAGATTAAAAATTCCAACCATCCTTATTAATGATTTTAGTCCTTCTACCCAGTTTTTCCTCTTTCTTCCATGTTCCTTCCACTTGCTTTACTCTTTGCATCTGTGCTTCTTTTCCCTCTTGCTGAACTAATTCTGCATACCTCCATACATTAAAATTGCCTTTCTTAAAAGCCTTCTTTTCTTGCTTCCCTCTATCTTTTGAACTATTTTCAGCCCTTTGTCCCTGGCCTGTGTTCCGTGTTCTCTCCCAGGTTAGGGACCAGCCTGCACAGGATGGTCCTGCCCAGGATGGACTCCTCTTGCAGCCCTGTGGCACCAGGGGCAGGTGGAGCCCTGGCCATGCTGCTGCCAGCCCTCCAGGCTGGATTTGGGTCAGCAGCACCAGCTGCACACACTGGTTTCCTCCTGCACACGGGCAGGGAAGGAGCCTTTCTTCTCAACCCAAGCCAGGGGAGGAATGCTGTGAGGGATGATGCTGTGGACTACCCCACACAAGAGTTGAGTCTCAGGCTCCAGTGTCAAGATTTATTCTTTCAGTCCTTGCCTTGCTCTAGCTCTGGTTTAATTTTCTCTTCACAGACCTATTCTGCACCTCACGTATTATCTTACAAAAAGGCACAAGCTTTAGCAGCAGCTTTAAGCTGCAATCCCTCTGTTATTACATGACCTGCAGGAACACAGGGAGCATCCTTCTCTGGCCTCTTGGAGAGGGACTTGTCTGCCCCATAGTGTGGCACACATTTCATACACGAGGAGGATTTCAGAAGATCGTAGGCCATGCTGAGAAAGAGGGGCTGGGTGGCTGTGCCCGCCTCGGGTCTGAGACCACAAACACCACCAGCTCTAAGACACTGTCTCTGCTTTGAAGGGACACAGAGACATCAAAGTGGCACTTCCCTGCTGAGCCACATGCCAGTTCTGCAAAATGTTGCCTGGAACTGGGCTGAGGAGGTAAACCTCTCACTTCAGGCTGACCAGAACCCAGTATGCTGCTCCTTGTCTCCAGCCCTCCCAGTAAAAGCTCTTGTACACTTGCACGCACGGTGGTGTTTGCCACACTGGGTTTGTAGGCAAGATCCTCCAGTGGCACTTTCCACGCACATAAGTAGAAGCTGGAGAGCACTAAGCCAGAGGACTGTCCTCATGCTCAGCCTCAATGAAAGCCCTGCTAGCTTGTCTATTTATGGCATGTCCAAGTCACCCATCACCATGGCAGCTAAGCACAGAGGGGAAAACGCTGTAGACTGGAGCAGATCAGACAGCAGCACCTGTAAGACATAACCACAAGACTGTATGTCACATCCTCCCCTGGCTGCTGCCATGACCCATTTATGATTTCTACCTGAAAGCTGTGCACTCTGGAAAAGTTTTATTAACATACCCAAACTATGCTCTTCAAAGGTCTTACACTAGCAACACACGAAGCCAGAACATAAAAGCAGGCCAGAAAAAGTAAGAAAAACAATATTCAGACTAAAATAGAAAACAAATCTCATTGCAATTAACATTGTAAAATACACTGCAGTGAGCTAAGCTAAGAAGAATGCATTCAGCTCACACCGTGCCTCAAGCAACTTCAAAGGGGAAAAAATAACACATTTAAAGTATAAACAGAAGCAGCTCAGGTTTGTCATCAGCACAGAAAACTGAGGAGTGTGAATTTGGTCCAAAATCAAAACCATAGGTGAGAAGGCAGGTGCTCTCATGAGGGAGACAAATACCCTGAGAGTTTTCAACCTTCCTCCAGCTTAATGACTTAAGTTACATTTCATCCTCCATTCATATACATTGACACTACATCAACAGAAAGTTAAACATGTTACTAATACTTAATATTTTCTTTGGCCATTTCCACATGATCTGACATCCAGACATTGTTGAGTACAGAACTGTAGTGACCCATTTCTGTAAGAATCAGCACATGTCACCAAAGAGGGAAACACCACCATTTGTGAACAAACAAGTCAGAAATGCCTTCTTGAAGGTCTCCTGAAAATAAGCAAAATCTAAAATTACAATGAAGCTTTCCCTTTTTGGTGGGACTGACCTTTTCCCCACGCAGCAGATAAAAAGACATCTCTGTTGATCACACATTCTTATAAAACTTGGGGAAGGCACAGCCTATGAAACCTGAAGTGCCAAAGCTCCAGGGTGGTTTCTACAGCCTGTGGCACTCCAGTTTCCTAAGCAAATCTGTCACACTGGCACTCCCTGCCCAAAGTAGCTACAGGTCTCTATCAAGCAGAAGATATCCTAACCCTGATCAACCCTTCTTTCTGCCTCTCTTGCTAGGAAAAGGGATTAACTGGTGGGATAATCAGACATTGTTTACTCTCCTGAAGCCATGCAGAAAAGATTAAGGCCAAACCCCCATTGCAGGGGGGTTGGAACTAAATGAACTTCAAGGTCCCATTCCATGATTCTGTGAAGGCTTTAGTAAGTGGGAACCTAAAGTTAGTAAGACCATACTGAGGCACTTAAATGATCTGAGTTTTTTTTTTCTTTTTTTAAACCACTGATCTCCCTGTAACTCTGTGAATGAATACCCTCTGGTAATCCAACCTCTATAGGTCTTGAGCCAAGATTAAAAGTGTTATTTGAGTAAGAAAATTATCCTATGGAAAAATTAAAAGTTTGGAAAGAGTTAAGAATAGACAACAGCACTCCTATAATACCAACTGAGTCAAAACTCCAAGCAAAGCAAAAGA
Source organism: Rhabdornis inornatus (assembly GCA_013397075.1). Taxonomy (NCBI): domain Eukaryota; kingdom Metazoa; phylum Chordata; class Aves; order Passeriformes; family Rhabdornithidae; genus Rhabdornis; species Rhabdornis inornatus. Next base: position 471,849 of record VWZS01009792.1, read on the forward strand.
GCAAGGAGAAGGAACAGTGAAATATTAAATGCAGTTGCTTCTTCTATTTGCAGATTAATAATTCAAGACCTGTATTTATTTATTCATACTAATTGACCGAAGAAGTTATGCTGTGGAATAGCTGAAGAGAAACTAATTGCTGTCTCATTTTATTTTAATAGTATATTAAAACACAGGCTAGTCTGGAGACCTCTTCTCGACTTGTGCTGATGTTATCTGCCCTGAGACACTGGCAACTGGCCAGGGACTTGCCTACACTGATATTTAGGGCTAACCTTAGGAGTCAGATTAGGTGATTGTGCCTTCGGCAATAATGGACCACAAATGTGAAGCTCATTTCTTTCTGACATCAATCTTTCCTCCCTTCCATTTTTTTTCCCCACTCAAGTTGTGTTATCATCTGTTCAGCCTGTGCAAAGGGCCCTTAAAGTAGACGTAAATGAATTTTGCAAAACCCACGCAGGACCCCTTCATACCATTGGAATAATTGGGGTTTAACTGCAGTGAGTCCTACAGCACACTAAATACAGGCATTTCCAAGCATTTCTACAGACTCATACCCAACACTCCCACAAGGAAAATGAGACCAAAAAAGTGCAATTCACATTCTGCCATAGAGTCCTCTGTCAGTTCCTGATCCTTCAGTGTTTTCCCCATGCAATTTCCATGCTCTCCTGGTAACTATATTGATGGCACTCACTTTGGTGAGGCCTTTTTCTTCTCCCTCCTTACCGTCAGGTCTGGGACCCCTCAACACACCCTTCCCATCTCCCACTCCAGTCCAACTCCTGCACATTCCCAGCCTCTTCCATTGGCAGGAAGGCTGCTCCCACGGCTAAAGGTGGAGACCTCATGCACAGCAGCTCTTCTACTCAGCTGCCCTCCCCAGGGGCATCACCCCTGCTGTCACAGCATGGCAGGCAGAAGGACAGAGCCACAGCCCCTGCACCATGGGCCTGGGCACAGGAGCCAACCAGCCCCACCAAAAACCTGACAGTGTTCCCATATCTCATCTCACCTCACACGCATTGGCAGGCGTGCTGTTATGGGTGCACCACGCAAACCCCCTTAGCAGAACAGCACAGGGTGGGACAGGAAAGTCCCCCTGCACTCAGAGCCCAGAATTTAGGCTGGTTCACCCCACACAGCCAAACAACAAACCACTGAACTGGAGCCCTGGCAATTTACATACCCTTTGCACAGATACAAATAAGCTCAGAAGGTGAAAGGCAACAGAGGAGCAGGTCCTTTGAGTGCAGATGCTTTCATCTTGGAGTTTGCTAAGGACAGATGTAAAGGCAGCTTAGAATCCCAGTTGTGCACATTCCTCCTTTGAAGCTCTGCCCCTCTCCCAGCCCAAACTTTGCCATTTAGCACTCTCATTACCTTGTAAGGTCTGCTCCTTCCTTCAGCATTTCGTCCCTCTGCAGAGCAGCAAGCTCTTTCCCTCCCTTCCCAGGAATCTTAATTAACACACTTTTTTTCCTGTGTGTCTGTTTCCCCCACATACACCTTCAGACATACCAATAGCTTCACTCAGGTTTGTTTCAATGCTTTCAAAGTTATCTTTAATTGCATTTTTGTTTTGCATAGGTCACAAGCTGACCTTCACACAAAACATAGCATGCATCAGAATTTGAGGGCTCATTTTGTCTGCACAGGGTAACATGCAGAACTACACCTGTACTGCTAATTTGGACAGAGATGGCACTGGCTCTTTTAAACTATGACGATTCCATACTTACAATAATGAAAGCAATAGCTTTCATTCCTCTATACATATTCACATGATGCCAAACCTTCCTATCATCTCTCTAGACCTAATACTTCATTCACTGACCCAAAAAGCTTTTCCTGATTCTTCATGGTTTGATTTCCTCTTAGCCAGCTGATTCACATCAGTTCAAAAGATCACTCCCCTAGGAATGTATATAATAATGTAAAGATGGAGGAATCTCTTCCTGTTTGAGGTCCAGACAGGACCTGAGGGAGCATGGATGGATGGACACAGACTAAGCATGTTCCATGGCTCTGAATTTGAGCTTGCCAGCTCAGCAAGCAGACAGAACAAGTGCAGGACAGCTTGTACAGTCATAGAAACTTGCTTTCACACATATCTTATCACCCTTTTGTTTTTACGCATGTCTTGTTGCTTTTCTCCTTTGACCTCCAGGAGCCTTAGCAACTTTCCCTGGGAATTGCTCTAGTGGGAGCAGAGTTGCCACCTCTGCCACTGAAGCCCTGTGTTATCTCCCTTCTGATACCAGCAACGGGGTGGAGAATCTGGAATTCCTCCTGAAAATTAATCCAGGAGGAAAATAAACAACCTAAAATCCCTCTGACCTCCAACTTCTGCTCAAAACCTTGGCAACAGGTCTCCCCCAGGACCCAAAATGACCAAAATGAGTGGGGCTGGGGAGAGGGCTGGAGAGCAGCTCTGTGCCCTCCCCTGGGTTGTGCCCAGCTGACAAATGAGACCTTGACTCCCAAGTCCCTGTAAAATCAGTCATTAGGGGTATATTCGGTCACAGAAAGCAGATTACAAATTACCCGCACGCAGCACTTGGAAACAAGATTATTTGTGACATAACAGATTGTCACCATTGTAATCCAGAGCCTGTAAACACTTGTTAGTCATCCACAGGCAAATGCAAATCTGTGCCAGTGTAGCTGTTTTTAGGTAGAGGTGATCTCGAAATACCAGATGCTAATATCTGAACCCTTTTCTGTGCCACTAATACTGTTCCCTGAATGCTTTCCCTGCTGACCTTAACCTAAATGTTGCCTGCACCTTCAATGACCCTAAGACTGCATCTTTGGGGAATTCTTTTATAAATCAAAATTAGGCACTATAATAGTAAGTGGAATTTTAGAGGGGAAAAAATATTTCTGAAATCATATTAAGTAGACTTGATTAACCTGTCCTTAGTTACAAGAACCTGTTGACTATATCGTTAAATGATTAAAAAAATTAGTAATTAAAGTCAGAAAGCAGCGTTTTATAGCTGGCATATAAGGCATCTTCAAACAGCTGCTCCACCACCTTGTTCCCAAATGAATACATTTCAAGGGCTGACTGATTCCAGGGTGTCATCTCAGGATTGTGGCAAACTGCAGAATCACACACCAACAGCAAACCCCTGCAGAGCACCCAACTTCCCAAGGCATCCTCTAACCTGAACGTGAAGCCAGAAGCACCTGCAGGGGAAATCTGGATGCACAGGGAAATAATCAACAGTTTCACTGGGAGGGTTTTGGGTTGGCAGCTGTGCAAACACAAACATTTTCCCTTAAAGAGGGCTAGCCAGAGCCAAGGCAATGAGGGACTCTGCAGGGCAACACAACACAAACATGGGGATAATCGTATCTGTTCAGTAAAACAGATATTACTAGGTTATGAAAGTGGGGAGGTGGGACTCAAAGGCTGCTAACCAAGGCTTTGGTACTCATTATGAAAATAGGACAGCAACAACACTGTGGAAGGCATTTTCCAGCAATCACTTCATGCCCTCACCCACACATTGCCCATCTCTTGGGAGCAGAAGATTCCAACAAGCTGATAACTCTGAGAACGGTAGCACTTGCTTGTGTTTTCATTATTCAGGCTTTATGGAAAATTTTGCATAACATCAGGAGGATGTAGGAACATGAGAATTATGTTTTTAAGCCATGATTAAGTCACAGTGAAACACTCACATGGCATATGCATTTGCAGAAGTAATGGGCCATGAGAAAAGGTCTCCTGTACAAGCCTCTTAAAAGGCTGGATAAATTCCTTCTGTCACAGAGATTCTGGAACTGAGTTATCCTCAAAAGTGGTGTGAGCAGTGTGGAGGGTCATAGGAGGTAACTCCAGAACAAGAGTACATACGTGTTCTGCTTTACCAACTGCTGGTTGAGAGACAAGGCAATACACCTGTGTTCTTGCAAGGAATTTCTCATCTACTTGCTTGATACTAGTTTTAATACATTTGTAAACCTGGAGTAGCTCGAGTAACCCGTTGGAGGGAACAATAAAATACTTGAATTGCATGCAAGATTTTTGGATAATGCACATATATGTCACTTTGGATCTCATATCACCCCCTGCTCAAGAAAAGTTCAAAACTTGTAAATGCGTATTTCTTATTTTTCAGAGCACGCAACACAACTGATGCCACTCAAAAGCAGCTCAGCAAGGAATACATTTTTCAGCTACCTGAAACCTTTCCTCCTGAGCTCATTGTTTCTTGGCCTGGCCCCTGGTAGCAGATGCCAGGAGCCTCACGGGGCCAGCCTGGTGTCCGAGGGGTGCCGTGACACACGCCCAGCCCTCTCTGCAGGGGCAGCTGGGTGGCTCTTTCTGCAGCTGAACCAGGGCAGGACCTTTCTGCTACTGCCCAAGGATTCCCCTCCGCTGGGAGGTTTCTCCCAGGGCCAGGTTGGCTGGCAGCATCAGGAAACAGTCCCAACATGCTGTGAAACTAGGGCCGTAATATGTTAATGTGCAGACTTTTTCCAAGTAATCTTTACCATCTGTTGTCTCACACTGATGTTAGTATTAATAATTTATAGGCCTTCTCCTAAGGCTGAGGAAGAAGCAGAATGCTAAGCTCTAAGACATAGACAGTATCCTTTTTTTTTTTTTTAATGAGATTGATGTTGCTTCATACAACTGCCTTGCCCAGGGAATATATGGTGCTCTTCAGCTTTCTGCTGCTGTTGCTTTTGTAAGCCTTTTACTGAAAATAGCAGCAGCAAGATATTTATTTTAGTCCATTCCTCTGTTGCTTCTTTCCTTCTAAAATAAGGCATGCATCCTAGCTGGTACATAAGCAAAGTGCACGTAAAGGTCAGAGGCAAAGCATAAGCTGACAATATAAGTCGCATTATAGGATGCAGTCACTGCCAGGCAGGAGCAGGCAGGGTTCCTTCTTGTGCTATCCGAGGCACTGCTAGGCTGAAGGAGCACAGTTGTGCTACCAGTTTAAGCCAGCAGAATCTCCTTGCTATATTTAACCTTGATTTCCTCAGAGACCAAATATGCAAATGACAAAATGCGATGCACAGCAAACACTGCTTCCATAAGGGAGAGCTAAGTTATAGTCCCAAACAATCAAATCAGCCTTTCCTACTCACAGGGCTTCACTTTAATCCCTTATTAACAGGATTAATAGCAGACTTACAGTTCATACCATCTTACTCCCCTTTTACACAAACCAATCTAGCTGCTTTCACAGAGGGACAGGTGGATTAATAGTCTTAGTCAAAAACTATGGTGATAATGCAGAAAATCAGCCGAAGGGAGGGATTCCAGGGTGAAAATGGACAGCTGGAAGATTGCTATCAAAGCCATGCAGTGACTTCACCCGCAGACAGAAATGTGAAATGCGTGGGAGACCCTTCTGCTTCTAAATTGAAAAACAAAACAATCCCCCTGAAAGATAAACAAGTACAGTAAAGGAATAAGTCTCTCTATTAATAAATGCTTACCAGAGGATAAACAAGTAAAGGGATAAAGAACCTGTGAAGCTCAGAAATGTGGAGGCATTTGCCGAAACATAACTCCACTAAGAAATGCAAAGCCCTGACAGACTGTTATACAATCTTTGATTTCTTTTAATAACAGTTGAAGGTCAAATGCCTCAGCTCTTCCTGGAAATCCTAAAAAGACTGGGTGGCTCCCCAAGTTAGAAAGGAACTGCCACATCGTATGTTGTGCAACACAGAGCTATTGACTGGGGTGTATTACATTACCCCCACCAGCTGACTCAGCCCCAGTTGTTATAAAAGGCTTTGGCACCCGGGCGAGCAGCACGCAGCAGTCACACGCCCAGGGGTGGCCAGACCCCGGGATGGGGATGGGCAAGGTCGGGGGGGGTCACCCTGGTTTATCCTGCACCCCGAGAGCAGGGCTCAGCTGGGTTATCCGAGTTCACACCCAGCTATTGACAAGCATTGCTTACACATTACCGGAGCAGCAGGGCACTGTCTGTCTGTCTGGGGCGGAAAATTAACCCTTCTCTCGCCTCGTTTATCAAGGAAAAGGTCCTTAAAAACCAGGATCGGGAAGCCCAGGCTGGTGCAGCCCCCGGGCTTGGATCACTGCTTGGTAGCTTGGCTTAGAAAAGGAGTGATGGAGGTAGGGGGAAAGCGGAGGCTATTCCTGAGGTGGGAATTCACTCTAAAAAGGCAGGAGGAATGACACCTGCCGCCAGTTTTCACACGAGCAATTAATCCCTCATTCCCCACTCCTATGTTCAGGTAATCAGGGATAAGGTAGGGATACAGGTTGTGGGGTAAAGAATATTTCTCACCCTGACTCAGCCCAGGTGTCAGTCCATTAAGATCCCTGTGCCCGTGTTTTCACTCTCAGTTTCGCCAGTGTTCATGAAATTATTGCAAATCTTGTAACAGCACTTTTTCCCTAATAATTCCAACCTTTACTGTCCAGACCCCAGCTGAAGTCTTGTGTCCAGCTCTGGTTCCCAGCATAAGCAGGGTGTGGATCTGCAGGAGGGAGTCCTGAGGAGCACAAAGCTGCTCAGGGAGCTGGCACATCCCTCCTACGGAGAGGCTGAGAGAGTTTGGCTTGTTCAGCCTGGAGAAGAGAAGGTGAGGAGGAGAATGTAGAGCCACTGTCAGTGCCTGGTGGCTGGTGAGGCCCTGGCACAGGTTGTCCAGAGAAGCTGGGGATGCCCCATCCCTGGAAGTGTTCAAGGCCAGCTTGGATGGAGCTCTGAGCATCCTGGTCTAGTGGAAAGTGTCCCTGTCCGTGGCAGGGGGTTGGAACAAGATGATCTGTAAGGACACTTCAAACCCAAAACCATTCTGTGATTCTATGTGAAAACCTCGGTACATTTTTAGGATAACTTCCAGTGCTTGTGGCTTCACCTTTTGGAGCCCCTAATCAAAATTAAGCATAAAAGGACTCCAAAAGGTGAGTGGGGTAATTATTGTTGGTGCCTCACAGCTCTGTTAGGCAGTACTATGATTTCCTGGTAATGGCATCCTAATTTATGACTTCTGAAGTTAGAAGTCATCTAATATATCACCACAGCCCACTAAGAGATATTAAGTTTGTTTTATTTGGCACTTAAAAACAAAATTAAAATATTTCTGCAGTATAATAAAAAGTGCAATTCTCTCTTTTCCATCAAGTCAAAATCCTCTGTAATGAAAACAGTATCATTCTATCACAGAGAACAGATGGTGAATAGCAGGTACGCAAAATGTTCGTACTACTCTTCTTTATTTCACCTTCCACTGTAATTATATTTCATGACAGATTCCAAATAAAGTATTGAATTCATACATCAGAATTTGGTAGATATTAATTTTGCAAAGCTTTAAACATTAGTTCAATTTTGTGACATTTTGAGTGTAATTCATACACATCTCAAAGCGTGCCAGATACTTAGAGGTATATAAAAAAATGCAAAAGTCTTATCACAGTTTATAATCAGAAATTAAATTCTCAAATAAACAATGAAATATAAGTAAAAAAGCAGTGAAGTTTGCTTGCATCTGGGCTAATGCCTCCATTAATCTTCATTAGTAATTTCTAATATTAAGAGCAGGGAAGGTAGGATTTATAGCTCTCTTCAAAGAAGAGCCAACAGGAATTAGTTGGATTGGGCCAGTGGATCAGTACCAAGAATAGAGAAAGAAAAGACATGACAGAGTCTTTAAAAGTGGCAAATGAAGGGTTTCTGCAGATGAAGTGTACTAGAAGGAGATACATAAAGACATTAGGATGTGCATGTCCATGAAGGCAAGAGGCAAAAAAATCAAATTTAATAGGAAGGTCAGCAAAAGAACTTGAAGAAGAATGGGATTTGATCCAAGTGAAAGGTAAGATAGAAAACAGCTTAGGAAAAATATCAGGAGCCAAAAGATAATGTATAGCTTATCTATAACTTTTGGAGTGCTGGTATATTTGTTTGGTGGAGATTGTAGAGGAAAATACAATTGTGTGAATTTTAAGATTGAAAGGCAGTGGAAAAAGTTGGATGAAAAACAATAAGTCAGAAAAAGGGGATATACTTAAAAGTATCAAGGAAGAGAAGGAACTTTAATTAAAGTGCTTGAGTTTCACAGTTTGTTTTCCTTCTGCAGATGGATATTGAGGAAGTTCAGCTGGTGAGGGAAAGGCCAGCTGTGAGCAAAGCAGGGTGGAAATGAAGAAGTTAAATCGCTGAGTTTGTAACGGGTAGTTGGAGATGTGGAAGTGTGTCATGACATGGGAATGGAGGAAAACAAGAAGCGTATGGCATTTCTGAAAGCTGGAGAACAGGTGGTTTCCAGGAAGGGAGGGTGTGCAGTCACCCTGCAGCGGAAGGGAGGATGAGCTTGCTGGTGACTTTCTTGGCAATGCTGTAAGCCATTTCTATGGACGAGGGGGAAAAGAAAGCAGATTTTACAGGGGGAGAGAGGAATTGACTGAGTATGGCCACAACAAGTGAGACTGTTTTCTCTAACTTTTTTTTTTTTTAAACATGTTTAAGACATATGGAGGCAAAGAAAGGAAACATATGGAGTGGGACTTGAAAATGGGGCTGGGGTCAAGAGAGATGGTAGGGGAAACAATAACATGTTTCAGAAGCAGAGAAGGATGGTTGAAGATGTCTCATTGTTTCTTCATGCTCCTCCATCTGCCAATATCCATCTGTTGGTTTTTTGTTGTATGCTCAAATGTCAACTCCAGTAACTGTTTAATGTCAAATGGATAATCATGTCTGTCTCCCTTTCTCACTGATTTTTGGAGGGATATAAAAACTATATCTTCCATACAGCACTGGAAGGGTGGGAAGGAAAGATCTATCCACTTGTTCTCTGCAGCCTAGAGGTTGTTGATTAAAAGATGCTGTTCTGGGAAGCAGAAAAGGTCAGATGTGAATCCATAAACCTGAGAAGGCCCCTGAACTTGTGCAGGGGGCACCCTGAAGCCCATTGAAGTGCTTAACCCCGTTCTATAAAAGGCACAGATATCATCACCAAATCCCAAAGGAAAAGAAAAGCGTAACAGGAGAATGTGCACTGGGGAAGATATTCCCTAACTCCCTGGAGCCTGGAGCTTGGTGCCAAGCTCATCCAGGAGGTGAGATGCTGGAGACACCTGCCCTTGGTGTCTCTCCACATCTGCTCTCTTCTGGGTGCCCTAACTGCTTCTGAAGGCACCAAAGTGATTTTGTAGGTGGCGGCTTATGAACCCAGGTGGAGAAAAGCATCACCACTGGCTGTCCATTTCCTGCTTTGGCTGTAGGTCACCTCTTGCACTGCAGAGGTGGCTTGTGAAGGTGTGTGCTGGCTAGTTGAGGAAAAGGGACACCTGTGAAAGACAGGTAGGGGAGAAGAGCAGGAAGAGGACGGTGATGTGCCATGCAACCAGCGTGATTCACTGGAACCACTTGCCTCTTCCACAAGTTGCTGGAGCAAGGAAGGCACCCTGTTGTTGATGCCTTGGCTTTTCTCTGTGAGACAGGGGTCTTCAGGGGTCACTACACTGTGGCAAAGTAAGAGATGAGCCCCTGCATCACCATCTTGTGGCAATGACCCACTGGGAATACCCACTCCAACAGTCATTTCCCTCCTGGCAAAACACAGCGGTCACAGCAGCACAGAGCTGAGTCAATCTTTCCCAGGTCACCGGGAATCAGTCCCTGCCTGCTGCATCCCCAGTCCACAGTGACATATCTGTAATTATGATTTTCACTCTTATGTCCATGATATTAGTATTTTTCTTGCTCTAGCCAAGACTCCTACTCTTCGTTCATGCATGAGCCTGTCATGCTATACAATTACAGTGGAGTCAGGGCCTGATCTGTACTATAATTATAACTGAGTCAGTTACAACAGGCTTGTCTCCTGACCTGCTTCCAAAATAGCCCCATATTTTTTAAAGAAAATGGGATTTTAGGTGTATTCTTCAACCACGTTAATGCACTACTCTCGTCTTGGATTTAAAGCGGGCTCATTTCTGATAAAGCAACCCTTTTTTTAGCATAAGCAGGAAATGGTCCAAACTGGCTGTTCATTTGCATGCACTGTCAGCTTCAAGCACCCTCTCTGAATGTCAGAGATTTCCCGTTTGCATTCCCTCCCCACTTTGTGTGTTTGCTACTTCCTGGCACCCTTATCATGTAGTAATGAATCATGCTGGAGTGAAGATGTCGAATTGAGATACAGAGCGGGACTAGTTTGGTCAGTCCTTGGTAATCAGGCCTCTTAACAGGGAAATGCATTTAAATAGGTCAATGAATCTTACATGTCTGTGCATCAGGAATTATCAGCACCGCAGACCTTGCAGTCAGGGGAGAAATTCTCTTTCAAGCAAAAGTTCATTGAGCAGCAAACATTTCATTTATATTTACATTTAAAATGGTGGGTTACCTTCGTGGGTTGTTGGGGGTCTTTCAAGCTGTAATAAAAGGTTCTTTATTTTCACTTCTTTTTTTTTCTTAATATACAAAATAATAATATATTTCAAATTAACTATACAATCCTGATGGAGCTAGAAAGATGCTTATGTAATCTCCCATCTCCCAAAATGCAGTTGTAATTCCTAGGCTTTATTTTTTCCTCATGCCTTTTTAGGTGATAGCAATGTGAAATGTTGCATTGCAAAGGTAATGAAATTGCTGTTGGAGAAAAGCTTATCCCTTGCTCCATTCTTTGAGGATTTCTATTGGTTATGTCTGCTAAGGCTATGTCTGGAAGGCCCCCCAAAAATGGAGCTGGTGGGAGCTACAAGGATCTATTTCTGACTTAAAGCCCAGTTGCCCAGCTGTTAGTCCAGGATGGCAGTATATGTAATTATTTTAAACATTATGGTCTGGTTTGGATTTCCAGGCATTTAAATATCATGATGAATGCACAGGTGTGGTGCACTTACATCAGTTAAAGTTTTTGTCAACTCCATCTTCTGTATTTCATTTTGGGCAAGAGCTCAGAAACTACCAACATTTGAGTTGGTAAAGGATAAAGTCAGACTTTTTGTTCACAGTCCTTATTTTGCATTCAGTTCAATACAACTCTTGCAGAAGAGATTCAGGATAAGCCTCCAGACTAAGTCTACCAAAAGTCCAATCCTATATTCAAATTCTAAAGATCGAGTTTGCTGTAAAGCATGGGCCACTTAAGATACCTCTCTGACATTACTTAAATGTACCTGTCTTGCATAACATTTTTCTGAGTCTGTGTATATCTTTAAAAACAAACAAACAAACAAACAAACAAACAAAATATTTTCCTGGAATAAATGTTTAAAAATTGGACTAAGATAAGACCATTATTATGAGTTCACCAGTAAAAGCAGAAGAGCTGTAATCTGCCCATGATATTAGGTCTGCAGATGTTCAAATGTTTATAATATACAAGTTATTAGAATTCAGCTGTACTTTCCATGGTGCTGTATTTCATTCTTTAACATGCAGAAATGTATAAAGCAGTAGTTTTTAACATGTATTTTGTTAGCTGCTCTTAAATGATGTGTGAAAATGAACTCAAAAAGCAAACCTATTGTCATTAGGCTCAAATCTGTCATGTGTTGTTTGCCCTTCCCTCAGAAAATGTTGAAACTGAAAATCAGAAAGGACTGAAAACAGACAGAACAGTACTAATGCTGAACCAGAAAGGAGGTGATGGACACTGATCTCAGCAAGATTGTTGCTGTCTGCTGGCCAGTCCTACCATCTTTCATTTACAGGATGCTCATATGCCAAATAAGTGAGGTCCGGGTTTGCACCCTGGGTTCCCTCAGACCTGATGCCCCAGGATGCTGCTGCAATCCTCTCCTCCAGTCCAGCTGCAGGGAAAGCTGGCAGTGGGTACACAGGGGAGTCTGCTACCCACCCTGATCTGTGCTCTTGTTTTCTTGTAGTCCCCCCTCTACCTCCCCAGACTTCCCATGTCTCTGCTGGATAACTGGATAGCACTCACTTGTCCTTCCTGCATGTGCAACATTTTGCATAATGGGATCTTGATCCATAAAAGGAAATGTATTAAAGCAAATAACATTACCACAAAAAAAAAAAAATACAAAAAATACAAAAAATTTTAAAATCCTTTACTGGTGAGTAGACTTGTTGAAGTCAATGTATGAGGGAAACACTTGTTGGTGTCCACAGAGCTCCTGGCAGAGTGTGGAGCTATCTGAGGCCATGGGGTGACTCCAGGAGCTTGTTCATCTCCACAACGGAGAGAGAGATTTCTTCCTGTGCAGCTTTGATCTGGTGTATTTCGAAACAATGCAGCCCCAAAACCAAGCTAGATAAATTCTTTACCCTCCCTGAGTGCTGTGGTTCACACCAAGGGGCTTCCTGCAGCAAGCCCTGCTGTTGCTGCTGACGTAGTTGCTCCCCCAGCTAGTGGTGTCAGCACCACAGTAATGTTTCTTAGGCTCACCCAGGGTACCTATTTAAATTATAGATCTGGACTACTGCTGGCTCCCCTCCAAATCTCTGATCTAGTAGCTGTTTTTAATGATAAATTACATATGTTTAATAGCTCAGCTATTTTGTTTGGTTCCTTCAGAACTTTGAGATGAATAGGCTCCAGTCTCAGTGATTTATTGCAATTTAATTTGTCAAGTTGTTTCAGCACTTTTTCTTATGCTCCTCTGACAGCAGTTCACCTTCACAAACCGAAGATAGGTATTTCCCTTTTTTCTTCAGAATGAAGACCCATACAGAAACTACTTGGCAACCTCTGTGAGTTCTTTCTCCTCTTTAACCTCTTTTTCTCTTGCTCAGCTGATTAAATTTAGGGATTTTCCTGTGAGCATCCAATGTTCAAATCCTATATCTCTGCAATTGTTTTGTCCAATCCTTTTCATAAGCAGACTGATCACCCATTTAATTTTTGCCTGGATTTTTCTGGAAATTCTCTGCTTTATGTTTTCTTTTGATCTCACATTTACTTGTGACTATTCTCCTTCCTCAATCATTGCCCATGTCTGTTTCATCTGAAATAACCTTTCCTGGACATGGATGGTCAGATGCCTGGAATTCCAAGAGAGGAATTCTGCTGAGTCCCGTCTAGGATTGGTTGCATTTCTCTCTTTCATGAATGTGTTTTACAATGGCTTTGTATTTATGCAGAAAGAAGAGCTGGAACAAAGTCTGTAGGGTATACTCAGCTGGTTTCCACTTGAAAGTTCTCAATTTATAAGAGATTTCTGCTACTTGTCCCTGAGCATGTCACCTTGCAGTTAGTATAATTGAATTTAATCCAATTTATATTGCTCCATTTGTCATTTATTTCTTTCCATGTGATATCCTAATAGTCCTCTGTATTAACAGTGCCTCAACATTAACATTGTGATCAGCAAATTTCATTTGTGCATTCCTACCTGTGTGCCAAGAACCTTAGGGAATGATTGGTAGGTTTCAAGACCTTTCCTTGCACCATTCTCCTGCATCCTCATGCTTTCATTTTGACACTCCTTAGAAACATCTTTAACTATATCTACAACATGGCTACTAACATGGGCTTTCTTTAGCTTAAATTCTGTGAAAACATATGGAATTCCTTGTCAAAATCTAGATACATAAATCCTGTCATATTCTCCCTTATACATGTGTATTTTGACTCATGCCCCTTTACTACCTGACAAACCCCCCTTTAAAAATTATTGAGGTGACAGTAATGCATCTATTTCTTCAGTACCATCAGCAACTCTTTAGATTTACTTTTAAGAAGTCTCAAATGATGGTTTGCTCCCTGTGCTTGATTTTTCTTTAGCGTGTGGGTTTTTTCAGAACTGTATGTGATGTAAAGGTAGCATCTCAGTCTCTGCTGAGTTGTGACCACTGTGAGAGCTTTGTGTTGGTGTGCAGAGAGAAAATGTGTATCCTGTTGGTTCAAGCTGTAGCTGTTTTCTCCTCCATTTCCTAATTCTTCTGTTTTATTGGTCTGGCATATGCTGACTTTGGTGTGACTGTAAGAGAGTTTTCTTGAGAATACTCCAGGTTTAATTCCATTGCACATTGATTCCTGTATTTCATGAAGAAAAGGCTCATGGTTTAATCCCCCTCAAGTGTATCATAATTTTTGGAGGCACTTTCTCTGCAAGGACACCAGGCTTGCAGGCCACTGTCAGAGGGAAGTCTCTAGGGCACCTACATCATAAACAAGAAACATTCCCAACCCTCTGCAAGGCTGGCAGACTTTTAATTGCAGCACAGTGGAGATGAATCAGTTGGGTGTTAATTGCCTTGGGAAACTTCTGGGTGACTAAATCCGTGTCAGATGGGGTGACAACAGGGAATAGGTGCAGAATGCCCTGGCAGCTGGGAGACATTCCCTAAAGGAGAAGATGAACAGCTAAATGGGTCACTGAAGGAAGGGTGGTGGGCTGAAGGGGAAACAGAGGGTGAGGGATGGTCTGCAGACCTTTTCCTTAGGGTGAGAGATGATCCGTGACAACTTCACTGGTGCTCACCTCCTCAATAAGCTTCCTGTATAACTTGTTTGCTTTTAACTGGAGATTTCTTAGTAAATAGTCTCCAAAGAATTTTCTCAGGAAGCCACCCCCATCTTTTTCATATTAAAGATTATATTCTTTGCAATATTTTTTGGAAATGTGTCTCTAAATCTCATTGTACACTCCAAGATTGGCTTGAGTTTTTGTTCTTCTGTTTTGTTTTGTTTTGTTTTAAAACTGAATAGAACCACAGGTAACAGGTCCTGGGTAACAGGAATTGGGAAACTTGAGGAGAAATGCAAGAATTTGATCAGTTGTTTAAAAGCATTCACTGAAACAGTATAAAAACTAGCAACTGGGTCAATTTTGAATGCTCTGTTGTGCAAATAACTCTCCGAGGTCAACGTATTTTGCAAAATCTTTCCCCTCCCTTCATATAATGATCATGGTCACAGTGCAAATGCCTGTCTTAGGTCTACAAAACCATAATTCTTTGAGACAAGCATCACTGCATGTCCTGCCTGTGTGATGTGGGACTGGAAGTATGTTCTTATGCCTGAAGCCTTCGAGGGAAACTCCAGAAGGTTACAAAGGTACCTTCTGAGGAGAGGAGGTGCACACTGTGTTTTTCCCATCTATCAGGCAGCAGGAGGCATTGCAGAAGATCAAGCCTGGGATCTGTGGCAAGGCAGGAGTTCCTTGCTCTTTCTTTTCCAGTTCTCTCCCATTTGTGACACCTGAGAGTAGCCTGTCAATGTCCAGACTCCTTTATTTCTTTCCCACATTGTGGCCCTACCCTGGCATGAGATGTGGATTTTTCCCATTGCCATGCTTGATATTGAAGTGAAACAGCACTGAGTGAGGAACTCATGAGAAAACGTTGTCTGTCTGCACCTAATGGTTAGATCTACCACAATATAGCAGAGATGCCACAAAATGCCAACTTTCTGGTCACTTCATAGCCTCTTCATTCCAAGCTAATAAGCAGATCTGGTCAGAATCTCCAAAAATCTGAAGAACAGCCCCTGGCTCAGGAGGAGCTGAAGCAATAAAGGTGCAGGGGTGACGTGCCATGAGAATGCACCAAATCCCCCTGACTCATAGGAGGCTGGAGGCAGCTGTGTGAGTCCTGTTTAAAGCCAGGATGGGGGAGAAGATGTTCTGCTCCAGGGGCTGGTGTGCAGGTAGCTGCTCTGTAATGGGCAGAGGGGATCACTGCTCCTCATTTTATCTCCTCAGGGCATGGAGCTGGCCAGGAAAGGCAGAGGCAGTATTGTGTGTGCTTGTCAGCCTGGGAGCCACTTCCCCAACTCCTGCTAGGGAATGTGTCTTCATTTTGTGGATTGCAGGGTGTGTGCTCTCTCTGACCTCCCAACAGGGGATGTCTTACTTCAAATGGAGAGCTGCTATTCCTTGCACCCAGGCAGAATGTGGGAAGGGAAAAGCTCTTTGTCATGTAAATTGTTATCCAAACACCACAGGTAAGCTCATTTAACTGGAAAAAAGGAGACAGAATAAATGAGCCAGCACCAGCACCACTGGATGGACACCCATGGCCACCTCTTACATAAACCTCTCCAAGAGAAACCCTTTCTTATGACTTTGTCAGATAGTGTTTGTATTCCAGCCTTGGCAAATAAATCTTGTGTCATTAAATAGGAAATAGTTTAACACTTTACCAATGCTATCATAATGAATTAATTTGATATTCATGGGAATACCACATGTGCTTTCCTAGGTGTCCTACTACCATTTCACTTTCACTAATGGGCACTTGAGTCATACTGATTTTTCCCCAAAGCCACATAATGATCTATAATATTCCTGAATAATTGCACTTTAAGTGGGAGCTAACAGGGTTGACTACTCCCAGAAATATGTCAAAATATTTTTACTATTATGAGTAGGAATGTGAATACTAACCGGACCTGCCAATACATTTAAATATGTGGCAAAGTTTTACAAAATAAAGTTCTGGAATGTTTTTTGAAGGTTAAAAAGTCCTCAAATGTTTTTTTTCTTTTTCCTGAATAATTTTATAGCCATCTGCAGAAGAGCAGAATTGCTAAATCGTGTTAAAGAGAAAAAAAGAAAAGAAAAGAAAAGCAAGCATAAGGTCATGTAGTACCAAAACGTAATTATTTTATAGTAGCTGAAATAACTTCACAGCCTCATTTATGCCATTGATGGAAAATAAATGTTGGTTGCAGGTATTCTAACACCAGGCTGGTATATGCAATTTGTGGGGGGAAAGAAGCTTAAAAACCAGTCTCCTTCCTGAATGGATAAACTTTGCCGCCTTTCTCATGAACAGGCATTCTGGAGAGCTTTGCATCTACAGGGTTGTTCTGAGGCTACAGGTTGAGTTTGCCCCATGTTTGCCCTGCAGAGCCTGTGGGGAGCACCTGGGTGTGTTCTGGGCTCCCTGGGCTGGACCAGTCCCCCAGAGCAGTGGGGCCAGGTCCCTCCCCAGAGCAGCCACAGGGGCTTCAGCCTCACCTCAGGACCACCATGAAGCACCAGCTGTGCAAACATCCTCTGCATCATCTCTGCTCGGGATCTCATCACAGCCCCTGTTTGTCTGTGCCTTTGGCTTGGAGAAAGTGGGAATACCTGGCACGCACAAGGTACACTCCACAGGGAATGTCTGCTGTGTTCCACCTGCTTCTGGGCCCAGCAAAAGCCAGGGATGGAGGGGAGAGGTGGATGGAAATTATTTGCTGTGAGGCAGATCACAGCAGGCACACGGAACCCTCAGGGGCGGGAGCTCTGCCTCATCTGTGCAGCTTTTGCATCCTGGCCACCACGGAGTCACCTGGGAGAGCACAGAGAAGCTGCTGCAGCTGTGTCCTTGAGTGACCCCCAATTGTCAGGTCAGACCTTGAATGCAAATGAGCCAAGAGCCACCCTGTCATGCTCACGTTAATGAAAAGGAGGAGGTCCAGGAATAGGTCTGGGTAGGAGAAGTGGAGCAGGACATCTGTGTCCTCAGGAGGATCCTGTGGTTCCAGAAGGAACCACCGAAGTACGTAAGACTTCTTTAATTAAAGGATTTACCTGCAGTCTCGGAATGGAGATGACGTGCTTTGCTGTGCCTAATTGGGAGCCTGCTCTCCAGAGTCACGGCACCGACTCCGGAGCGCGTGGAGAAATTTCCACACACAGAGATCACCACAAACCAAACTGCCACGGCAGCCCCATGCACGGCAGCACCTAGGAAACATCTAATTTTTATCTGATTAAAAACTGTAAAAAATGAGGGCAGGAGCCCTGCTCATGCATTATTGAAACGTCTGCAGTGACGCTGGCGGGATGGCAGAGCGTGCCTGCTGATGCTGGAGGAATGGAGGCTCTGTCTGGAGGGATGCAGGGAGCCCTGGAGAGCAGTGGATGCCTCTGGTGTTGGGTGCCTGGAGGCTGCAGGGCCTGATGGGGCTCTGAGTGCCCCTGAGCTCTCTGCAGGTACAGGATGTGGGGCAAACAGCACCAATGCGCTGCATCCCGAGAGGTTCGGCCTGATCCAAAGGGAGATGCTGCAGGAGGCAGTTATGGGTGTGTTTTCCTCTGCTTTGGGTTAGTGTTGGATTTGGGCTGGCAGCAAGTCTCCTCTGCTACAAGATTTGTCATGATATAAAACATCACCTCCTTCCTGAATCACAGAAATTAAAAATATGTGCGTCCAATACACCCCATTTGACATTTGACCCCAAATTCACATGTCCTTCCTCTCCTCCAGCCTTTTCCACCTCAAAATACATTTACTCTTCATATGGCTAATTAGCCCTTTCCTGCTTATATCTCTTTTTTGGAGCAATCCCCAAATTTGAGGCATCAGTATTTATCAGCAAAAAACATTTTCAGGTAGAAATTCCCTACCAGCTCTAATGAAAAACCTAGGCTGGTGGCAAACCTTTGTGGGTGCATTTAGAGAGAATCACATAAATGATGTGTGTAATGGTACAGTATAACATACAAACATGGCCCTGAAAAATCAGAAATAGAGACTCTGAGTTGGAATCCGTGTTGGATTTTGCTGGTGTCTTTGCTGTGTGCCCCCTTCTCCCAGACAAGGCTGTGGGGTGGGCTGGACTCAGCAGGGCTCCTGCTGTGCAAATTACAGTCTGGCAAATTAAAATGACAGAAGTGGCAATTTGAGTTAAAACACTGGGTTATGAACTCTGCTGGCAGAGACAGGACGCCTGTTCTCCTGTGCTGACTTGTGATGGTGGCATTGGCCTCTGGGACAGGGACAGGGCAGGTTATCACTGGCAGTGATAACCTCTTCAGCTATCCCTGCTCTCTCTGATGGAAACTGGGAGTCCCAATCTGTTTTGCATCATCTGGGGAGATAAAGCAAAATTGTTAATAAAACAACTGCCCTTTTTCAGTATCTCTACAAAACATCCTTGAGTGATGGAGGACCTTGAAGGGAAGCTCTGTTAAACCAAACAAGTGAAATTCAGCTTGGGGCAACTAAGGAATCTGTTCTTGCATTTATAAGGTTACAGAAGGTTTGTCAATGCACCTAGGCTGGTAAATTTTGTTCTTCCCCATACTCCTTGCACCTCTGAACCAAAGTGCCACTGAAGGCTCTGTCACTGAAACAAAGGCACAAGATAAATTTTGTCTTTACAGATTTACTATATGAAATACTGCTGTATTTATGCAGCATTTTAAAGCCTTGTTTTTCCCCTCATTTGCCTTTGGCACTGCAGGACTGCAGTTCTATGCCTGGACAAACTAGTTTTCAACTGTAAGCTGGGGCCTTTTTGTTCTTTGGAGTAGTGTTTGGTCCTTGGTGAAGCTATTTTGGTGAGGAGTTACTCTTATTTTCCAATCTTATGTTTTTTATAACATAATCATAGTGATTTGGAGTAGAGGACCAGCTCTGAATGGTTAACAGCTGAACTGAGGAGCCTGGCAGCAATTCCCAGTGCACCCAGCTGCATGTTCAGCTTATGTTTGGGAACCCACTCCCTGGTTTCTGTGGAAAAGAATTCTGGTTTCAGGGGCTGCACAAGAGCTGCTCTGCCATGCAGCCTGGGCAGCTGGGGGATGGGAGTCCTGCATGGCAATCAGAGTGCCCCTGTGACCTGGTGCCTTCCATCCCAAATCTATTTCTCCATTGTAAATCCCCCAAAATGGCCTGAACTCAGCAGGCCTGAGCAATGCACTGCAGATCTATATTCCCCTATTCCTGTTTGCATCCTGTTTAAATACTGAGTTTAATCTGGAGACATTAATGCTATATAATCAGGATTCTTAAAACCAAAAGAACTCAAGACACATTTCAAACTTCAATTTTCCACCTAATCAGTGCACTTCTTTCAATTTTACAAACAAGCATATTTCAAGTCCACTACTTTAAATGACCCCCTTGATATTATTCATTTATCAGTCAACTCTGAGAGGCCAAAATGCATTAAATTATATCTAGAGAATATTAAGCAAATTTAAATGCAAGTCCAAGTAGAACACATGTAATTTCTGTTTTAAATTAATAATAATGTTACACATTTTCCCATTAAGCTGCATTTGCAAAGTTAGCCTGAAGAAATAATATTAAGTAACTCACCAGAGCAATGCAGTGCTCAGTTGACAAAACAGACAAATGTAGTACTTCCCATATAACAGCATCCATAAAAGAAATTACTAAATTCTTTGCCACTATGAATCAACAGCTTTATTGAGTGGAAACATTTCAGTCGACACCAGTGCCTTGATAATAACATTAAGGTGAAGAGAAACCCCTAAAGTATGTCAACAATCAGAATTATCAGTTAGGGTGGAAATGTGAGGTTGTATTTGCTTGTGGTTTTTTCAAGTCAGTAACTGAGAAATACTCAATGTGAGTTTGGAAAGAGGCACAGATGTCAGTGTGAGCTCTGAAACACAGCTTTTCTGGCCTCTGATCCAGTTCCTAGCCCTGGACAAAAAGAAATCCAAGGAGCTGCTTTACATTACGTTTCCTTTAAATCAAGGAAACACACCTCAGTTGCAAGCCTTTTTTCTGAATCATTCCTCACTGCTCGCCTGCAGATGTCTGAGAGGCAGCTGGGAATCCCCAAAGACAGGAGGATTCATGGGAGTCTGCTTCTTTGACATTTAGGGTAGACAAACAGCTCCAAGGATCTGGGACGAAGAGATCCAAAATCTGGGTCTGAGCATAAAATGGTCTGCTGAAAAATTACTTCACTATGGGTTATTCTGGCTATTTTTATGTGTAGCATGGGAGTGAGAACTGGATTAGGAGGCCTGGGGAGTTGAATGGATTACAAACAAAAAGCATTAAGCTAATCATAGGAGTGATGTTCCTTAAGGGCAAGGATGAACTAATAGCTGAATTTCTTTTGTCCCTGTATTACAACCATGGAACAGTAAACCAGTCAAAACAGTAGCTGTTTCCAAGCCAGGTCTGCTACATTATGCATTTCTATAAGTTTTATAAATATAGGTGTTGCTTAACACGGATTGCTTGCACGATCTTGGATGTACTCATAGACAGGGAATTCAAGGTCAGCAGTCCCTGAAGGCTGTCAAACTATTTACAAGTTTGCTATTTATAAGGACCAGTCTGGGAGTCCTAGAAGCAATAAGTTCTTAGGCAAGCGGTTTATTTCTGCATGACAGAAGAGCTGCTGTTTCTGTATCGGTGCCTAGATGCCATAGCAGTTCTCTTAAATTATCTTAAAAATCTCTTCTACTTTGTTATCTAGATTCTAGCAGTGTCAGGCTCACCC
The DNA here is from genome assembly GCA_013397075.1 of Rhabdornis inornatus. Taxonomy (NCBI): domain Eukaryota; kingdom Metazoa; phylum Chordata; class Aves; order Passeriformes; family Rhabdornithidae; genus Rhabdornis; species Rhabdornis inornatus. Next base: position 492,993 of record VWZS01009792.1, read on the forward strand.
CTAACCACTCCATATAACCTGAAGAACAAAGAAAGCAAGAAATATCAGTACAGGCACTGTTCTGTGCAAGTTCTATAAAGGTTCAGGGATGGCAAGAGTTAATCAGAAGTTTAATGATTAATATAGAATAATAATCGATTGACCTTGGGAGTACAGCATGTTATAAAATAGCAGGCTGGAGGATTCATTGCATTTCTACAGAACATTCTCTGAAGAAAAAATTTTCTTTTCGACAGAAAGTGAAAAGTAGGGCAAACTGGTTTCTGCAGACCAGAAAAAGCACATTGCTTGCTCTCATATTAGGCTTTGGAACACTCAAGTGAGGTGGAAAATGTAGAGAAAAATTTGTGACTGAACTGCAAACATCGCAGACTCAGAAGAACTGGTGTACAGAATTCAGATAAGCCTCTCATGACGAAAGAGACTAGTTGTTCCTTCCTCAGCAGTGTTACCCAAGAAGATGTACATACTGTGCCTTTTGTTCTTTTTGGGTAAGTGGATGGTACATCCTGGAAGGGCATCACTTATTCTAGAAAGTGAATCTCTGGAAGTCGTCTCTTCTGGGTGTAGTACCTGAATGAAAGCACTGTTCAGTGCTCTTGATCATTGTCTAGACCTAGAGCACTCTCCCTGTATTTGTAAAACAAAAACAAAACCGTAAGCCCCGCAATCCCTCCCTCACCTTCCAAATACGAAAACCCTTGAAGAGGCATCTGGACTTGCACATTACTTTATCTGTTTGAAGTTTCACAAAGGAATACTCCCCAAACGCTCTGTGATTCTTTCAAGACAACAGTTTGCATCATGCAAAGGCAGCAGGGAGATGGTAAACAGAAAAGGGAATGTGATACAAGTGCTGGCAAAAATCAGGGAAAGCAAGGTGGGAGCAATATCGCTCAAGCTGTCAGATCTGTGAGCAAGCCTTGTGAACCAGCTGAGTTATGGCAAACTCCTACTATGAGGGAATTGCAGTAACTGAGCCTTGCACTCAAACATTCATAAGGGTGTCCTGGGATAAATAAAGGTGCAGCCTCTGTAAACTCTGCCGTGAAAACAAACACCTTTGAACCAAACCTGTTACAAGGCTCTATAAAGAATGGGCATAGCTGCTGTTAATTATAAGATTTGTATCTTGGTTTTCTATCTGGAGAACAACAGTGTGAGTGTTCTTGGCTGGCAAGGAGTTAACTTTTCGGCCGTGGCCCGAGCTGCTGCAGAAGGCAGTGCCGGCGCTGCTGCAGTATCCCTGTTGGCACACGGAGTGCGCTCAGTTCAGGGTCTCCACTGCAATATACAACAAAATAGTAAAACCTCTTTGATTCCTAGGCAAAGCCTCTGCCATCTGAGGCCAGACCTTCTTAAAACACTGGTTATATTTTGTCAGGTAGAAGACATTCAGCTTAAGATCATACCTCATGCACTCAGATGCTGTTGTGTGTCACATTGAGCTCTGTTTAGAAGCCTGCTCTGGATTATAGAGACATTTCGGAAACCATGCGCTTATCAAAAGTTTGAATCAGACTTGCTGTCTATAACCAAACTCAATAATCAGACTCTTGAACCATGTAATGGGTTAGCAAAAGAGCAGGAGACATGCAGGGAGACAATGATTTAGCAGAATTTCACTCGGCATTCAAGCATGCTAGCATGTCTGAAAATAAGGGATACATTATTAATTAGTTAATGTTTGCAAAGTATTTTGACTCTGGAACGTGCCAAGTATTCTTCTTCATTAATTTTCAGTAAATATATGACTAAGCAGTATATGTAATAAGGACACAAAATATGGTAAGTAGACAAAAGACCTGCAAACACACAAAACATTTTAAAAAGAAAGATGCTATCAACTGGGGGAGAAAAAATGTTCAGACCAGTGTAGTAAATATTGTGATGATGCAGCTACCAGTTATTTATGAACTCAGCACTAATGTAGGGGTATGCCTGACAGCAGTGATGAGCAGTTGAGACAGCCAACGTCCTACAAGACCTGTAAAGCTGACCTCTATCACCTTTTCTCCTCCAGTGCTAAATTTGGCACAGCCCATACTCAGCAGACCTTCTCTTGCCTTCTGGGGCTGCCTAACGCCTGCTTTAGGAGCTGTGTGTGCTTCTGCAGCTTTAATAATGTCTGGAAAACCACTTCTCATTGGCGGTCACAACCCCTGAGTGGCTGCGGGGACGTGCGCTCACACCAGGGCCCGGCAGCACAAGCTGCTGCACACTCTTCCCCTCCCTGGTCGTTCTCACATCCCCATCTGTTCCTTTCCAGTCTCTCAAGTGGGAAATAAACTGAGTTAGAGTCAAACTGTCAAACTCATAATATTCGAGTGGGTTGAATGTCGCACCGGCAGAATTCATGCAATCCATATTTCATTCAGAGCAATAAATATGCAGTCTCGCACAGATCTTAGAAATCAATTATGTTTGTTTCAGGAAGGTTTGAAGAAACAGTAGGGGCACCTCGGCAAAATGATTTCTTGCCTTCTTTTCCAATAAAGTAACTTTTTAGTGTTATGATTGCAAGGTCTCGATTCCTGAAAACAAGCTTGTAAATGCGTGCCTTGGCCATCTGCTGCTGCCCTTAAGTCAAAGTCATGGTCCTCAGTTTACAACATCATACTTGGAAGTTTATGACGTTACAAATACAGGATTGACACTTTTGTTGACAGCTAGCCAATAGGATCAAATGAATTAAGCAACAAGCCGTGTCCTTGAAAACTTTGGCTGTAAAGACGAAGACCAAGTGGGAACCTTTCTCGCTAGAAGGAGCTAGCACTGCCCTCACAGGTGGTTAGCATATCAGAAATTTGTCATGAGCACTCTAAAAATAACTAGGAATGATCTTGTAGCTTTCTGACATACTCTTAATTTTTTTTTTCAAGCAGATTTTCTCTTTCCATGTCAGCTGTTCTGCACATTCAATTAGATACATGCATGATAGTTTTGACCTAGGCTAAGGGACTGGATGATAAATCAGCTTTTAAGGCCAGACACACAGCTGGTGTAAGTGGACTTTACATTTATGTAATCAAGGGAGCTAAGCCAAATTTCTCCCAGCTATGGCCACCACACTATACTTCTCATGCAGCAGGATTATAGTGGCTGCAACTTTTATCATGTGTAGAATATTCCAGTTGGTGGCAAAAGACCTATTGATCCCACTGTGCAGAGCATAACCTGTGTCTATCAGTGTGGCAGGTATTTAATAAGAGTAGTTTGAAGCCCTTCAAAAATCTACAAAAAGTCCCTCAGCTGCAAGAAATCAGCAAAGTATGGCTAATTTTTTATTGTTTTAAAGTCTAGATATGGGTCAGGGTCCCAATGGTTTTACTCTGCCCAAGAGAAATCATGTTCCTGCAGCTGCCCCCACTGACTTTTTGAAAGTATATAATTTTTCACTTTTTAATGAACCAGCAGATGATTTGGAAAAACATAACATGCAGCAGCTTGGAGGGTGTTTTACTGATGCCAGGAATCTCCCTGGACAGCATCACCTACAGAAAAGGGGACATAGTCCAACATCAGCTGGGCATGGAGACCAGCCTCGGGAACAGACCTTGTAAGGTTACAGTCTTGGAAGTTACAGATTTTTATGAGGGATTTTAAGCAAGGATGCTGGATCATTCATTGTTTGAAACTGTTTTGAAGTCACTCTCAACATGTTTCCCCTTAGAGAGCTATTTCTATTAACAAGAAACATTATCCTATTTTGAACTACAGGTCAAAACGAAAGAATTGTGAGGTACAGAACAATTTTATTTATCTTTCTAGAATGAATTACTCCACTCTGTTATTATTTTGAGGGACAAAATTATGAGTTTTCTAGGAGAATTTTTTTTTTCTGAATGTATTTAATTGCCCAAATAACTGCATAGAAAAAGGAAATAACAGCTTTAAGTTATGATCCCTACTTAAAATATAGAAAATCTGCTTTGTTTTTAGGAAGAGCTTTAATAGATGTTTTTTGGGGGGAGGGGAACTTAGAAATAACATTTTATTTTGATCAAAAAAATATTAATTCAAACAAAAATTTAATGAGTCAAATGCCTGTAGCTATTTCTAGTAGAAACCAGCTTGTTTTTATGGAAAAAATGCAAGCTGATGCTAAATGGTAGGTCACTGTTCCTACGCCATTTTGAAATTTTATTTGATGGCTTCAATGTAAAGTCAACCAACAATGCTAGAGATAGGGACCACAGGAGGGCAAGATTTTAGGTTTTATTTAATTTGGCCCCAGTAGAATTTAGTTGTGATTCCCTTACTGATAAAGGAAAAAGGTCCCGTTGCAGGACTGAGGGATTTTTCTTCTCTGGCTGTTGTTAGTGGGCAGGCACTGTGCTGGTCTAATCAGCAGAGAGTTATTGCTGTTTTCTGTCTGTTCTGGAGTGTCAGGAACGGGTCTGTATGTGGGAGGGTGTTTTTTAAACAGAAGGGGTAATATTTTGAAAAGTGAAATGGGAACATATCCCTCTTTGCAAAAATGTCCTAAGTTCTTTGCTACTTGAAATTAAATTCCAATTCACTTCTGAAATTAAGGCTGACTTTCTACAGGACTGGGAGACTTTAAAATGTTTGACCTAACAAGTCCTGCTCCACTCCCATGATCCTCCAAAGCTGAATTCACGCAACAAACATCAGCTTTAAGTTTTTTTTTAATTGTTCCGTTTGAATGATGTATTTAGCAACCAATAGGCATTTCTGCCAACCCCCCAGTGTCTCAGGCAATGTCACTGTCTCCACGATCTGCACGTGTGGCAGATGTGTTGAATGCATCAACATTTACAAAGTGAGTCTCCTGTGGCCATCGGAGGTGCAGTGTGGGATGGAGTATCCTCAGAGCCAGGGCTGACTTTGTTCTGTCTGCACAATGTCTAACTCACAGGGAGTCCTGAGCTGTGACTGGCCTCCAAAGTACTGCAAAACATATTAAAATAAAAAGTATTTAATTAAAATGAAAAGTATTAAAATAACATTGGTGTTTCATGCCCATGCTACAAAGAAGCATCTATTGAAAGCCTTAGAAAGGGAAAAAAAAAAAAGACTAGGAAGGAGGTAAGGGAAGCAGCAGAAGGCCCTTTTTTCTACATCACAAGCCACCCAGAGAATATGTCTGTGTGTTTCATTTGGTTGTTTATTTTGCGTTATGATATCTGACATATCAGAAAACATGAAAGGCATTTGTGAACCTAAGACAAAAAGTAAAAGGGTGCTTGAAAATGATTCTTCGTGAAGGTTTATTTTTGTTTTGTTGCACATGAGACTAGTCAAGCAGACAGGTTTATTTTAATGCTCTAACAAAATTTAGCAACTGGAGAGAAACAATTGTCAGCTATTATCATTCCTGCCGCCAAAATCCATTAGGCTCAGGAGCACCAACTAAATCAGGTGCTAGAAGGGAGCACACAGCTACCTACACTGTTGCTGGAGATGTGACCCCTGGAGCCAGTGTAGTGTCCACATAGATCCAGGAAACTCCATGGCCTATTAAACAGTAAAATATCTCAAACCATAACCTTCCTGCAATTCATTGTGAGCAGGCCATTCCTGCAGCTGCATGTTTCTGTCTGCAAAAGACCTTGCTGTCTGTCATGAACCTTGTATCCAGCTTCACTTTTTAAGATCTGTACCTCATCAAAAAGTGAACACATTCTCCAACCTGCTGGTATTTGGTTGCCAGCCTGAGAGAGGGAGGAGGCTGATGGGTCTGGATACACAGAATTAAAAGGTACCCTTTTAACATGAGTTAAACTGATTTTTATTTCTTCTGAGATCTCAGCTGTGGAGAAAGGAAGCTAGCTGGAAAAGTCAGCCTGGCCTCAGCAAAATAACCTGCTTTAGAAGTGTAGGCCCAGATCCCTGGGATGTATCTGACTCATGAAATGAATTTGAGTAAAAGAAAATCGTTTAAAGACTTTCCTGCCTTTTGTTCTCCAAAGTAGTCAGGGTCTTGTTTGGCTAATGACAACTGAAAAAAAGCAGATAGCTCTGAATGGTATTGATTCCTTATGTAGCTGTTTTTTTTTCCAAATATTCACTTTTCCATCATCTTTGCATCAGAGAGATGTGAAGCAACAGCAGCATAATTGGGATCCCAATATATTAAAAAACATGGAGAGTAGGGATGCATTCATGTTTGTGGTGTCTGCAACCTTTGGGAATCTGGTGGACTTGCTGAGCTGGAATCTATTGGAGTGAACTACTCTGAAATCCATGGAACATTTTTTTAACCTGTGTAAAGTGAATATATAAAAGTAATCACTTAAAAGGAGCTCTGTTTGTAGAGTGGCTAAAGAAGATAAAGGAGAAAGGTAGTCTGGCATTAGAGTTTAGTGCTTCTGGAGAAGAGATTAAGAGCTGGGTGATGTCAGCTCCTGCAAGCCCAGAGAGGAATCAAGAAGGTGTGTCCAAAGGGTGATGATTCAGACTCCTTAAAAATGGAGCCAAGATGGGGATGCACCACAGAGATGTTCTGGAAATGCCCGGCTTGCCAGTAACAGTGACAATAATGCCTGCTGGAACAGCAAGGAGCTGACATCACAGGTCATGGTGTGGTGCTGGGGGACTGTGGGGTGACATCCAACTGCAGACACTCATCAAGCTGTCCCTGCACAGGGCAGTGTCTGACTCCCATCCCTATGCAGGATAACCTCCTGCTTGTATCCAAGCATGGAGGTCAAATGGAAACACAGAAAGGGAGGCAGCAACTGGGGCAAACAGGGAGATGGAACATGCTGAAGCCATCCATGGGTTAATCTCTGCAGCTGGGAACATAAAGTGCAATAACAATGAAGAAATCAAAGGTCAACTTGTATATCAGGAGATGTTGGCCAAAAAAACTTGTTTCCCCTAACAAAGCTAAATACTACCCTCGATAAAAATATCATGCCAGGGGTGGATTATTTCCTTCAAGGAGCCTTCAGTTTTAATTATTTTTATATACACACACACACATGCAAATATAAATATTTGTGGTTGAGTTGCACATGGACCAGAGATATTAAAATAATCAGGCAATCAACAAAAAATTAAAAAGGGCTTTCAGATTCTCACCAGTAGTCTTACAGAACCAAAGAATTTACAGGACACCAGGCTCTATGAACAGCCCCTAGGAGGTGACATCTACACAGGGTGACTGATGCTTCACACTTAGGGCCAAGAATAGTTTTTTAAAAAAAAAAGTGCAAAAATTACACAGGCATTTCCATGACTCTATAGATTACAACAAATACTCAGTGTTTGCCAGCAGACAAGGCTGTGGAACAGGTATTAGCAGATGCTGACTGTATGATGATGACCACTGTAAGTGGATGCTTATTTAAGGGACGTTTTCAGGAAACAGCCTGCTCTTAGGAGCAGCCTATAAGTGAAAATGCACTTTGCAAGATTTTTACATCTTGCTGGCTTGCCTTTTGCCATTTTACAGCCAAGGAAATGTTAATGTGTAATAGAATTAGCATTTAGGAGAAGCCTAGAATACTGTTCTTTATAATATAGCCCAGTATTATTATTCAAGACAGGTCTTCTCACAGAGCAATTTAAGCCCCCCAAAATTACCCATCATTACACAGACAGTCCATTTAACATTCTGAAGCTAATCGCACAACAACCTACCCTTTCAGAGGAGATACAAAACCTCGCTTGGGTTTTAAGTTCTGATTACAAGATGAGGTTCCAATTGAGAATTTCAGCTGTAAACCAAATGACCTTCAATGACCGTAGACTGCAAAACCTGGTGACTAATCTAAATACATTTCCAGGCAGGGGGAAAGAAACACCACCCAGCTCTTGTTTCTAGTCCTCCGCATTATTAAGGGAATGACAAAGACAAGCAGAATGTGAAAAGAGTCGTGACTCCAGTGACCTTCATGTCTTTGTCCCAGAAAGGTCAGGAGTAATCAGCAAAACTTTAACTGGAGTTCAAATTCAGATTTGCTCTCCTTAGAGGCTGGTAAAATTAAATATTCTGTTCTTGTGCTCTGTAAACAGCCACAGTAATTGGTGATGTTTCCCAGCATTGGCTATGAAGATGTATTGGCACGAGCTGAAATTCAGAGAGAGACAGTATTTCACTAGGTATATGGCAGATATAACCAAATCCTGTTTTCAGCTTGTAATGCTGGGAATCACAATCACATTCCTTAAAATGAGATCACACTAGGATATGAGCACATATCAGAATGTCTAGGACATGACTTTACAGTTTGTCATGCTTGTCATCCGAGGCAAAACACCTATTGTCAATATCTGGGAAAAAAACCCCATGAAACAGAAAGGCATCAGGCAAGTCAAAGTCTGCAAGAGTAAGCCATGTGAAAACAGAAAATACAGTGAGAATCTAGAATAGTGCTCATAGGGATTTTCTGACCTTGGCCTGGAATGCTTTGTCCCTTTCCTCCTTTTGCAAGTCACAAGACTTATTTATTTACTGAATATCCGTCCTGATTAGAGCTGTAGAAATGACCACGTTGGATCAGACCATAGGAGACCACAATTTCCAGCTTCATACCATTAGTGAGCAGAAGTTTAGAGAAAGGAACTAAGGAAGAAATAAATATACATTCTTGGAAAAATTCTCCTTCTTGCTCTTGATGATAAGGAATTTCCTTATGCTTTACTATGTAGGAAGGTATAACATCTCCAGTAGGATTTTCAGAAAACCTGGGTTTATGCCTTGGGAGTTTCCTGTTGTCCACACTAATATTTTGTCAGATTTTGAATCCTGCTGGAATAGAATGCAAATTATGGCCTCAGGAAACAATGTAACAGACTAATTTTGAGTGCAGCGAACACATGCATATTTCTCAACATATTTTTATTTTGTTTATAATTTGTGTAGTTACCCATTCTGATTCAAAGGTTTCTATGCAGCACCTTGTGTTTTGCATGCTTCTCTTCGTAAGGATAAGGATCCAAGTGCCTGGCAGTTCTTCACTTCCCATTTGTGAACCTCCTCACTGCGGGCTTTTGGGGGGTTGGAAGCCAGCACATGTTCAGTATTAAAGTCTGTAATTGATTTTTATATACCAGTGTGTACAGGTGTGTCAACAGACTTCTTGAATACTGTAGGAAACATTAAAAATGAAAAGCAAGTTTCGAAATTAAGGATCCATTAAATGCTCTCTTCTCCTCCTCTAGCAACTTAAAATCTTGGCACTTACCTTGAACTTTAAAAGGCTCTCTCCTTCTTATGCATTCAGATACTGAGTTGCATTTCCTGTGTCTTGTAACGTAATGAGAGTGGACATCCTGTGTTGCAGAGCATCAGTAAAATTGCAGCTGTCAGTGCAAGACACCTGCAACATCCAGTTTGAGAGCTGTTGAAATGGTGACCAGCATTTCTGAAAAATGTGGAATTTGGGAAGAGTGAGAGATTCTGGTCTAGGATTCAAAATCAATATCTGCATACTCTGCTTTGAGCCCTGCTGACTTCAGTGAGCATACATGAGGTAAAATGCCATTTATCATTAATAAAGCCAATCTTTTGGGCATGCTCTACTGCTGTTAGTGTCTGCACATTCAGCAGACACATTTGGTAACCAGGACTTCCCCAGCAAAATGTTTTGTATGTTGGACAATAGAAAAGGTATTCCAGCTTTTCCTTGTGCGTATCTCTCTTGAACAATACAGTGTGAGAACATCTGAAATACAGCAGGGTAAGAGTGTGTGCAGCCATCAAGAGATGGGGAAAAAATACCTCCCTTTAGCCTTCCAGTTTTCACTCTACCTTTGCTCTCTGTAGGTGATGTAGGCAATAATGGATCAGAGTATATATACATACATGTATATACATATACACATACACTCTATATATTAAAAAAAATATATAACGTATTATATTTAAATTGGTCCTGTTGGTTCAGAGGTAGCCACTGCAATACAAACACAATATTGATCAACACATTTTCCAAAATTATTTTAGGAAAGTGATTGGGTATTAACTAATACATCCTGTGATATAAAGATAATAAAATCTGTGCAATGTCACTGCAGTTATAAGTATCAATATAGTATGAACCATAAAAAAAAAAAAAGCTGTTTCATTAACATTTCTTACAATGCCACATGTAAATAAATCACAAGACCTGTAATAAGGAAAATAGTAACACTAAGGAAATGAATAAGATTAATTATTACTTAAAACGGCATTTTCTTTAAAATCCCAGAGAAAAGTTGTTAAGATCTTACAAAGGAGAGACAGACAAATGTTCCTAGAAATGAGATCACAAACTTTATCTGTCCTCTTTAGCTTCCTCAATTTAGGAAGAAATTTAATAATGTTTTGCATCTGCAACTGCATGCAGTCTTTGCCCAATGCATTATCCTATGCTGCAAGTATGTTTATGATGAAGTTCAAATACTCACAGAGAGATAAAAGATGCTCACATCTTAATGGTGGCTTTATGTCTCAGGAAACTAACCATGCACTTCTTACAGTTCAGAGCTATCAATGATAAATAATTTTGTAGTCACTGAAGATCACATTCTAGTGCTGTCTAGAAAAAAAAATGTAGTCTCACCAGATGTAAATATTTAGCAAAAAATCAGGATTTAATTACATTACATGATTAAATGATTTTAAACCCACTTTAGGACAGGAACTTCAGTACTGGGTAATGGCTATATCCTCGAGTTTTATCCTTCTCTTATCTCCAGGCACTGCAGAAACTAAAAACCATTACAACAGGACAAAAGATCACCATTACAGAGTTATTAGAAGGGGCAGGAACATTAGGAACATGCTGGTGTTCTGTTTTTAAAAACAAATGATCCATTAATTCACAAAAACAACCCCATTACTGGAGTAACAAACTCAGTTTACGCAAATGTCCCTATCAACATTATTCAAACCCAAACTTGATTTAATTTGGAAAAGGAATGGATAAAGCTTAGGGTAATGGCAACCTATTAGACCATGCAGACCTTAATAATACATTTAAGAAAGTGTGCTGAGAGAGTGACATGAACATCAAAAGAGAAACCAAGAGAACAAACTGCAGAATAAAAGAGAATTTCTATCTGAAATCGTACCAGAGAAGGCAGAAGGAGAAACACAGGCAGAAGGAGCATGTGCCTAACTATAAGTAAGAGAGAATAATCGCATTAATGTCTGTTTCCCTAAATAGTTTCAGTTTGTTTCTTTATTCTATTTTTACTGAATCTGATTTCTATTCAGGTTCAATTAATAATAATGAGCCTAAAATTAATTTGCATTATCATTTACAATGGATGCTTTGATCATGTATGTAGTTGGAACTATAATGCATATATTACCATATTATGCAAATTGCATTTTCAGCGTCAGCTACATCTGTATATCATTTCTTCACACCACAATCCTGTGTATTGTCTCTCTGCGTACAGCCCTGTACAGGGAGAATCTGGGGAGACATTACCAGGGGAAGTAGTGCTACAGGTGTGCCCTCCTCATGATCTCTCTCTGAACACCCAGTGTTAGCATCAGACAGGGGAGAATTTTAACACAGATTGCTTGTTTGTGTCTTTTATGAAATTACCCTCCTCCATTGGGCCCACACAGGCAACCAGGTGCATACAAGATCCCAAGAACTACCTTTTTTTTTTGTTCATAACACAAGTGTCTCTCAAGCAGAGCTTGTAACTGCTTGCAGCACAAATCTGATGAGATTCTGACCTAAAAAAGAAAGCCGAGCCAGTACCACAATATACATAAAGATCTGATTTCTAGGTCAAACTTATGCATTCATGACACTGAACATGCTGGGAGAAATGCTGCACATCAATGGTTAATGCAGCCCCTCAACTCTCCCTCAGCAGACTACTTTTTGCCACTGGCCAAATTTCATATTGCAATGAGCAGACCCAAAACTATTAGTAGTTTACATTTTTATACTGCCTTCATCTTGTGAAATATTCCTTTGCCTTACAAGTTGATACAGAAACCATATAATGATTGTTTAATCTATTACAGTGCTGAAACTTTGTGGTGAAACACAGGAAGAATTTAGCAGTCTAGAATAAGAGAGCTCTTTTGGAGAGGAAATGAAGACTATAGTGTCCACTTGAAACAAAGACAGGAGAATGTAATTTTGAAGCTTGGCATCTGGCCAGGCCATCAGAGTTAACACACTTTACAGTATAATTACTGCAGTGGGATCTTTAATGAGCAAGGTGGTCAGAACTTTGCTTTAACTTATCACCCAAAAATGCACTTGGGTCACACCTTGCATCTTCTCATCACACTGATTCATGGGCTGACAAGCAGATGAGATCCTCTTCACTCATTTCTCTCTCTTTTAGTTAGAGCCCTAGGTAACTCTCAAAAATGAATCAAACAGCCAAACACTGTCAAAAGAAAATTTTACACTGCTCCCAATTTCATGAAAATTTTGCAGGAAAACCTATCCTTCCAGCCAAGATGAGGATCATATAAGTTTAGATTCTTCCTCCCACAGATAAATTACTTCAGAGTGGCCCTACAGGCTTGATCCTGCCTTCCAAAGAGACGATGGTGAAATTCCTCCCGTGAGGTTACCAGGCCCTCAGAAGATGCTTCATTTGGCCATTTCACTGTGCTTAGTCTGTTTGACAGGAGATAAGAGCAGTGCCCAAGGAAAGGGAAGGGGATGAGTGGGACTGCCCTTTTTTCTTGCCAGCCAGCTGTATGGTTGGATCATCCTGTCTTTTGAAACCTCTTTGCTAAGAACTGGTTCTATTTGCACTGCTACTTTCCTTCCCAGGATACACTGGGACGTGATGCATGCAGGATCTTTTGGGTGGAGGAATTTAGCTTGGTGTTATCTGGTGAATGACAAACACTGAGTATTGTCAGAAGGAGGTATTCCTGTGAGTCCTCAGCAAAGTGTTAATCTGATTAAACTCCTAAAAACTTATAGACATTAAACAGAAGAACATATTAATATTGTCAACAAAATTCAGTTCTTAGTCACTCAAACACAAATTTCAGATATTTGTTGCTCAATATGCAATTAAAAATGATCTGATCACCCTCCAAGCAGAGAACTGACAAAAACATGGGGTGAGGAAACATTTTTGGTTTATCTTCCGCATATAGGAAGATGCTGATAAGAGGGAAGAATCATTTTAGTTCTGCATAGATAAAAAAATCGCTCTTGGCAGAATAGATTAATGTACCTGTCTATACAAGCATAGAGGAAGAATGAAGAAGGGAAATAGATTAGTATTCTGCTGCACATGGGACAATCAAATATGATCTTTAGATTGGCAACTGGACTAATAATACTCACTGTAATAAGCCAGGTCCTTTATATCTATGATATGCAGTACTAGCTAAAAGATAACTGCTTCTTAGCAATAATGAGCTGGATTCTTCATCACTCATCACCTTGTGTAATTATTGTGGTGAATTCAAAACAAATCCATTGTTCTACCAATCAGATTTTTTTCTCCTTTCATGTTGTGTTTTTCTTGCATGAACATAATGACTACTCACAGAGTAGACAATGAAGAACCAGGCTTAATATATTTATTTTATATGTAAGAATAAGGAAAATGTAAGAGATCTAATGGATGAGTGCAATAGCTTGGACAAGATCTGTTATTTAAAGTTTAGGTACTTAAATGTTGCCAGAGCCAACCCTGTGGTTAAGCAACTTCAAGAAAGAAAGAAAAATGGATAAAAAAAGCAATCTGGCTTAATACCAAATAATAATTTTTCTTCTTTCATTATGATTTATTAGCAGTTGTGTTAGTAAAAGAATGCATAACAATATTGAATAATATTAAGACAAGTAAACTCCAATAAACTTAATAATTTAAAAGTAAAAACATTTGATCAAGAAGTATCTTAAATTTGAGATGGTTTTTTATTGGCCAATTTGGTTTTAGTTGAATTTTTTTCTAAAGTACTGTGTTTCTTCATAGCTGAAGTGAGAATAATCAAGGTAAATTATGAAAATAGCCTAGCTATGTGGTAAAGGTCAACAGAAAGTCTTGACAAGATCTGTTTCTTATGAAGATATCCTGTCTGTATTGTCAAGATGGATTAACATTATAACAAAACAGAGCCTGCCAATTGAAAGAAAAGGAGATATTAACACAAAGATACTTGTGACAATTAATATTAGGTTTTGGTTTAGACTGTGACAGGAAGAAAATATCACAACCTCATTAGCCCATCTCTTCATGCTTGTCTTGCATAGGTCACAAGAAGGTACAGAGATGTTTACTTTTTTTCCCCCATTGCTAGCTTGTGGACAGGAATTTTAGTCTTGAGATTAGAAATTGTTAGATTTGTGACTCTATTTCTTTAAGGGGAATTTTCCTGTCTAATTCTTACCACATGTAGTACATTGAACTTCAGAGTTAATGTGGCTCTTATCCACTAGCACTGAACTGGGAATGGAGGGTGAAGGAGTTGCCCACATGTTTCTGTAACCATCTGTTTTCCAGGGTTACTGACTATGTAAATAAAAGTTACTCTGTGAACATGAACAGTCTTGGGTTCACTTGTTTGTCTTCCAGCCCAAAACTACAAAGGGAACTTCCTCGAAGGGAAGTAGCAACAAAGGTTTAGTTATTTCCCACAATATTGTATACGCAGAGCACACCAGTATACAAAAAAAGTCTTAGAACTGAACATTTCCAGGGAGTTTCACTGTTACTGTGTCAGAGGCAGTAGAATAAAGCTAGGGAAGAGACCTCGGTCTTAAAAATCCTTCTAAATGTTTTTGCATGGTCAAGTCCCACTGGCAATTATGCCAACAGTTACCAATGATGTTATAAAGAAACTTGATCCAGGAATAAAAAAAAAAACCACTCTTGATTTCAAAACATCACAGGCCTTGAATTGAACAAAACAGAAGCTGGGAAAGAATGCTCACTCACCCTATGGCCATGCTCTGAAGGACTTGGGTGTCCTCATTTCTGAGGGCTTTTACCTTCAGTGATGATTTGAATCCCTGGAAAGACATACCTGTGACTGAAGTGATCCGAGACGTAAATCTGACAGGACAAAATATGGCATGCAGTATAACCCTCAATACCCTCTACATAAATTAGAAACTGTGTGAGCCCATTGAGTTTAAAGCACTTCCCACACATTTTCAGCTCTTGCTACTTAAAAACCACAGCAAATACCAAGTATGGAAGCTCTCTGTACTCACCAGCTGCTTCTTCCTGAGTAGCCACCTGAAATTGCAACAGCGTCAAGAGCATCCTAAATGCACCACCACACTATGCCAGAAGGCTAACCAAAAAATCAGCTTTCCATCCTGCCTCAATCTGGGAAGAAGAGAGGGCAAACTGTAAGGAGGATACCCAAGTTAGTGAGAAGTCTGATCAGTGTGTCAAGCAGGGTTTAATGTTTACAAGTCACCACACAAAATGCAGCCCCACTTTTCTGGACATTTAACCAAAAAAACTGCACAAACATATTGGTACCTGATCTGCAAGAGCTAGCGCTTCTGTAATTTTCCAGTGACATAAAACCAGTTAGTACCAACTGAAATACATTAGCAGCTTCAGTAATTAGTAGGCATAGCCATTTCTTGTCAGTTCTACAGGCCATATCCTCAGCTGGTGTAAATCAATGACACTCTGGGTGCTGGAACTGTATTACTTTACTCACCTTGAAATAGTTATGCATACTAATTACTGCCTTACCCATTACTGCTCTTGTCAATTCAGACATCTGATTTACACCAGGTGAGTTTGTTCCATATATTTAGAAGTTTCTGCACATTTCTTCAAGAATCTGTAGTGTCAAATAAACTTTCCAAATAAGCCAGGCACATGCTTTCCATTATCTATCAAATCAATGCTCAGTGAAGTGACACCGTTGCACATAAATCATGACTGCAATTATTAAATCAAGCTGAATTTGTATTGTGTTTTTTCCACTGTTGGGTAGAATTAACCACCAGGGATGGTTAATTCTACCCAACAGTGGAAAAAACAGGCATGTCAGGGATGGAAGAAGGAGTTAAAAGCCCCACCCAAGCTCTCACAACCTAACCTTTGGAGCATGCAGCTGATAATGCGAAACAGAACATAATGCCCCGGAGGAGATACATCTGGAGGTCAGCTCAGTCAGCTACTGTGGAACTGTTCCAACAAGGCAATCAAATACCTAGCAAAACCCATAAAAAAAAAAAAATCACATCTTTGGTATATAGACATCCAACCTGAGCTGGACGAGGGTAGAGAAACCTGATTTAGTTTTCATACTCCTGTCAGGCAGCCTAAGAGCTGAGTTTTCTCTCCACAAACACAAAGTGAGGTTTTTAACTGCAGCTTATTAAGGCTCAGTTTGTCTAACCCAAGCATAATAAATTCATGTGTCAAGATCGAAGTTGATTGTTCATCAGAGAAAAATGAGACAAGATAATCCACTTTGCTGAAAACGTAATGCTTTAGGAATGTTACAAACTACTGCAAATGTTTAACTCCCTGTGCCTCATGGGTGGTTATATAACAAAACACCCATTCAGGGGCTGATTCTTATCTCTCACTTGCATAAGGCCATGTCTAGACAAGGATTTGAAGGTGTGTTGTTTGAAAATGTTCACACAGTGGTCTAGTTGGCAGGTCAGGAAGCCTCCCCCATCCTCCCCCTGCTTCCCAAACTTTCATGCGTGTGGAATGGGTGGTGGGTCCCTCTCCCTCAATTTTTGGTTCAATTAATTTAGCAGCTGACGGTGGTGATTTGTCCACCCTGGAGTCAGAATGTGATTTCAGAGGGTTGAGGGAGCAAAGGGCCATCTCCTTGTCCACGTCTAAACTAGAGCTTTCAAAAGGTCCTAAGGATTTGCAGGTCTAAGGCTTTTCAGCATTATTTCCATATATCCACCTGCATACCACACAGATGACATACATAGGTATCCTATATATGTTTGGGTGGTACTTTGCCTTTGTAAACCAGTACTAGAGATAAAGGATAGCTTTCCAGTGATGGTTAACCCTTTGACAGTATCCCCTTTACAGGAAAATCCTTCCAATGCTGATTTCCTCTTCCATTGTACCTACCCAGGTATAATATTTTTGTTTCTTTATTACCCCATTTCCAATGAACTTGACTCAGCCATCCACTCCTACTCCACATACACCTCATGTTGCTGGTAGAAGGATTCAGTGGAAAAGCTGGAAAATGTACATAAAGGTCTCTATAACACGTGAACTAGGTGGCTAAGAATTCATCCCACTCAATTTCTTTTAAAGCATTGCATTAAACTTACAGTCTGTGGCTCCTCCATCTCTGATTTCCCCCCTTTTATATCAGCAGCAGCAGCATATGGCAATGGTGAGAATCCTTACAGAGACATGCCCACCATGTGCCCATCTGTGGCTTGCTCCTTGCAATGTTATTACTCACACAAGCAAGTTCTAAGACCACCAACATTTTTAACACTCACTTTTTGCATATTTCCCCTTCGCTTTATTTTTTTTCCTTAAGCACACCTAAGTATTTAAAATTTACTTTTGTAGATTATTTTATTATTACTTTAAGTTTCAAGTTTACCTCAGAGGATTAATGAAAAATAACTTTTATTTATACTAATATTCTACTATCATTCTAAAACTTATTTTCCAGTTGATGAAGGTAAAAAACCATGCCTGTGTAAATGTAAAGTTTTTCTTTTTATAATCACAATTAATCATCTTTTCACATTTATAAAACAAGACGTAAGGGGAAGAAAAAGAACTGGGTAAAGTTTAAACCACATTCAGAGGGAAATCAGGTAAGAGATCAAATGCTGATGAGAAATATGAGAAATCCTGCCCTGTTGAAATACATGGGAAGGTAATTATTTTCCAAGGGCCAGGAATTTGACCTTTGTTTTTTAAAAATTAAATGCATATAGATATGTAGATACATGTGCATACATATTTGGTTTTCTTCTGTAATAAAGTAAGAATGGCCAGGCCAGTTGATAGTTCTCTTTGTAGTGGAGTTTTCTATATGCACACACTTTAAATCTGGTTTGATAACCAATGGTTTACAGTGTCATTAGGAAGGCTGAGACCATGAGGTAACTTTTAAGAAATGCGGTCTGCTGCCATATCTGGAATATATCAGCTCTCAGTAGAAATATATTTTAATAAAAAGAAGTGCTTTAGAGGTTTCTCTCTTGATATAGGCCTAAGTTCAGCAAGCTAAGTTCAATCACACAGCTGACTTCTAGCCTTCCAGTACACAATAGAGTTTTAGTGTTTAAAGTTAGGTTAAAGTTTGAATATAGTACTGAATAGAAGCCGGACCGAAAACATCTTTCATTTAAGATGAAAATTCCTGCTTTAAATTTCCTTCCTTGAACTCTGGCTCCAATTTGTGAATGCAGTGGTGATGTTCAGCTTTCTGTGTGGTGCCCAGCAGGAACGTCAGCAGTTCTGCTTCACTGCTGAGTATCAATAGTGCTCAGAGATCAGAGCTCAGAGCCAGCACTTAGGAGGGGCAACCTTGTCAGTCAGTACTTGACTGCTTTGCTCTGTTCTTGACCAGCCCATGCAATTCACACTGCCCTCAAGGTAAGATGAGTGGGTGGATCATGGAAGTGTACAAACAGCCTTCAGGATAATAATTCAACTCCTCTCCTTTTACCTTGAAGCAGTATATTTCCACACACAATCAAAGTGCGTAAGACAATATTCAATTTAAAGAGGTGTTCAGACTAGGATGGGTTGTATTTAAGAAGCAGAGAGCAGTCTGTGTTTTATAAATAATGCAATGGTCTGTGGTTGCAAGACAGGCCCTGGATTTACAGACAAATGATGCAGAATTCCTGGCCTGTCCACAGGCTACTGTGAGTGAAAGCTCATGAAGTGACATGAGCAGATGAAGAGATAGGTACCGCTGCTGAACCTGTACTCTCCCAGAGTACAAGGCTGCTTCTGGCCTTGCCAAACTGGTGTTAGATTGGGAATGGGCTGCAGCAGAGTCTCTTCTGCCCTTGTGTTAATAGGTGGAGAGAGTTGGGCTCTTGTGTGCCAGAAATGGGGCAGGGACTCTGCCTCCTCAATGAGGAATCTGTCTTCAAGGCATGATACAGCCCTTCGTCTGAATTGGAATTGCAAACTTTCTGACCTTAAGCACAAGGAAAGTCAGCAGATAACCAGTACATAACTCTGTCTCTTTAACTCATGGAAATACTAACAGGAAAAATATCACCATTTGTCACAACTTTGTGTTCCCCTTTCAATTGCAGTAGCTGACAAATACTTAAAAGTTGCTCACTAAAAGTGAGTAACTGCTTCAGTGTAGTGTAGTACTCTACAAAAAGATCACCTCAAGTCTGATTCTGCCTGTCACAGTTACCTGCTGCTCATCTCATACTGGCCATGTGTCTTCAGTGTCTGTGTCCCTGAGCTGCCTATTGACATGTTGACAGATAGGACAGAAGGAAAATATGTAGGAAAAAAAATCCTACAGCAAATAACAACTCAGTCCATTATGTAACTGCTAAAATATTTATAAGAGAGGTTTAATGTGCTTTTTTAAAAAAAATATTAAAGAACTCATGTGTAATTAAATGTGATATGGAAATCATGCTATTTGCTAGAGCTATTGACTTCACTGTTCTCATCTCCCAAACTTAATATAAAATGAATCATTAATTTTCAAGCCAGTAACTTTTTCACCAACACAAACACTGGTTGTTTAGTTCTGAGTCAGTGAGATATTAACACCACAACAACATAGATTTATTTGTATTGTCATAAAGTCATTCAACTCAAAGTGTGACTCCTTTTCAATAAAATTGCCTGTATTTTTGAGCTACATCACGGCCAAAGCTGAATGCTCAAAAGCTTTTTACCACAGTCTCATAGTAGATATAAATTATCTGTTCTCATTACACTTACTTGTCTTAGCAAATTGTGGGCCCAAATCCTCAGCAGGCACAACCAGAGCCCAAAGAGCTGCACAACTTGGATCTGAGGTGGATGTAGCCCCTTCCTATAGATTTCCTGCTTGAATAAACTGTAGTGTATTGAGAATACTAGGCATAATCCAAGTTACTCTGGGGACTAGAACTCACACGAGGTTTATCTAGTATTAACAGTCATTTGACCTTTCTTGGCAAAGCAAGAAGAAAATGCTCTTTTACATACTCTTATGCAAACCTCTTAAATATTAAATGAGCTGTGCACAGAACTTTTCTTGTGTGAAGGACCAATAATACTTTGGACCTCACTTGAAATCTGGGTCACTTTGACCTTGTGTAAATGAAATCTCGCATTTCACCAATTTTTCACATGCTTGTTCTGTCTTGAGCAAAACCTCAGAATCAAATAAGCACCAGCTTCAATGTAGAGGATGATTAACTTAAGGAGTTCTTGGCTTCTTCTTCAAGAAGGTTACCATGACCTTGAATGGCAGGAGAATGTTACGGATTTGTATTGTTGAATCTTTTGCGGACTGTTGTTAGAAGAAGTTCACATACAAATTTTATTTTTAAGCCCTAACAAAGAGACATTTCTCATTTCTCTCCCACTGATTTTTGTTGTTTGTTTTTTTGTTTGTTTTTTTTTTTTTAGATTATTAGTCCATCTACAAACTGAAAAGAATCAGTCAGTTGGCTCTTTTCTACCTTACTGATACTCAGCCAAATTCATGCACGTATTTCCCACTTGCTTCAACAAGAGTTTTGTCGAGGGCAGTGCCGTAAATTCTACCTCCACCTTCTCTCTATTTGGCACCAACATCAAATGCTAAAGGATGTCCTTGGAAAATCAAGAAACCAGGAAGTGAAAATGCACAGCTAAATCCTGCTCTCCACTCTACATATAGCTGTCTGTTAATTTCTTTTAGCCTATTCCACATCAGGAATATTCTTTCCTTTTTAAAGCCATCAGTAAAAATCATGTTAGCATGAATGAGGCAAAATTAGGCATATAAGTGAAAGTGAAGTCAAAGCTTATCTGAAGAATTCCTACTTAGAGCTTGACAAAGTGGTCACTGAAGCATTTCTAAAGGTCATTGTCTGACATGATCTTTTCATAATTGTTAGTGAAATGAAGGCATCTTTATTCTGCTCTGCTTACTAGCAATGCTTATATAAAACGTGGATTATTCACAGCTCCTTTCCTTTTGAAAATGGGCATTTTTAATTTCTTTAAGGGAGAAATAAGGCACACCCAGTATGAACCAAACTGAAAACAATTGGTTGAGGTTTATGTGCCAGCCAAACAGTGCCACCTGTAATTTCCAGCTGTAATTTGTATATAAGGTCTATTTTGAGCAGCAGTGCCACCAGTTTAGGGGGGGGAAATATCCCGGAAGTTAAATCCTATTGATAATGGGAGAGTAGGAATGATTCCAAATCATGGCAATGCCCTTAATTCAGTGTCAATAGCCATTCTAGCCATGGTGCATACTTGTAGCTCTTCCTTGAGGAAAGACAGTCTCCTGTTGTGGCACTGGGAAAAAAAGCTGATAAAGCTGCATGTAAGTGCAATGTCCTTTCAGCTAAAAAGTGGAAAAGCAGTCAGATTCTTTCAATCCACACCTATTTCTGATAACTTCTGATAAGCATCTTCTTCATATTTTTTTCTAACCTCATTTGTATACTGCTGAATTCCTCATTAAAGTGAAAATGAAAATACAGTTTCTTAAGCTGGTGGTTTAAGAAAATCATCTTCTTAACGTGGATATATCAGAATCTTTAACACAGTTGACAGTCTGTCGAAATTGTTATGAATGTTGTTGTTGAACATATTTATGTAAAAATAGAATTGATAAGCACTGGTTATAGCTGGGATCCCCACGGTGCACTAAAAATCTATCTAAGATGGTCAAAGTCCTCTGTTAGAATTTGTTATAGAGTGTAAAAACTCCTAAGAAGGGAAATACTTACACTAATGAGAAAAATCAAGTGGTAGAAAAGAGAAAAATTAAATGAAGTATTAGAAGGAAAAGAAGATAATGATTCCATCTGGTCTATGGGAAAGCTAGGAAGAGAAATGAAACCTGTGCAGTGTGTTTATTCAGACTGACTAAATTTCAAGCCAGTGAGTAGATTCAGTGAAGTCAACAACACAATTCACATCCTCACACTAAAACATTTACGTAAGTCCATTGCAGGACTGATTAATCTTGCATGTTTCAGGAGGTGTTCTAGTGCTCTCAAGAAGAATCATCTGAAACTAAAACAGGTGGGTAAATAAATCAGAAGTAGATATCTAGGTGCAATTTTGTGTGTCTCATGATAATTTACATGTAATCAAGCGGAATTTTCAAGTTAAAGTTATTCAAATGTTCATACAAATAGTCCATGTAAAAATGCATTTACATTTCTGTGTGGGGATTACCTGATAAGAGGGTATTTGATTAAAATGGGCCTGTTGACAGGGAGGATTCTACCAGAGTCACTGTCTGAAAGGTGATTGTTTATTTGAACTTGCAGATGTGATTTTTCAGACCAATTCTCAGGAGAAAAGTAATGGTTTTCAGAAGCAGACTCATTGTTTTCAACAACTTCTTTTTAATTCTTAAGAAAATAAACATTTTGGATCCGAAAATATGTTATCATGACTGCAAGTTTGAACAGCTTTAGGAAATTTTACCCATGTTAGCATTCTCATTTCACCACTGCAAGCCTAGTTTTCTTCTTGGCCAAAAATGAAAGGAGTTTGGACACATTGATTTGAAACCTACAATAGAGTGTGTTGGAAGAAGCAGGTCATGATTTCTACATGCAACTGGAAGGGCTAACTTTTCTGCAACCAATATTCATTTCATTTGCCTGCAAACAGTATAAAGAAGAACAATTTATGATCATTCCTTCATTGTAAGAATTGCTAGCAGCTTTCAGTTTGAAAACAAGAGTTTTGTTGATGTTGCTTTTTTTTTTTAAGGAAGTCTGTGTTCTGATAGGATTCTGCACCAATAAGGGTCATCTGGATCTTTTAGGAGAGTAATTCACATAGTTAAGCCAGTTAGGAGCTGTTTGGATTTTGTGATTTTTTTTTTCACAGCCAGTAGCTGAGACAGCAAAACTATCTCCATCTCTTTTTGTCTTCCACCAGATTGATGGAGTAAGGCTCTGTACATGCACGTGCTCACAGGTGGCTGCCTGGGGATGCTTCTGTTGGCTTTCCTGGAGTGAAATATCAAAGATAAGAGTGGATGTGGGACTGGGGCCTAAAGGATTCTGGGAGCTCTCATTTGAATGAAAGATAATATATTTCATACAGCTCTTTTCTCAGAAATACCTCATTTCTTCTAGCTCTAACATGTCAGCTCCAGCTGTTTTAACACCCTCGGTTTTGGTTATTAGGAAGGCTGTAATCCAGAATTAAACAGCTGAGCACAGAACTTTTTTTTCCAAAAGTAGGCAGGGGTTTGTTTAAAAGAAACAGAGAAAGAAGCAAAGAGATGGGGCATTTAATGAATGGCACAATGGGCCGCTGATAGTGCCCTGCAGAAACAAAGGGCTCTGTGCAATAATTCCCTCCTTTAGCATGTGATAGACCTTCTGACCTGGGATCACAATGGCTCACAGACAGAAACAAGAGAGGAAGCAAGAAATCCCATCATTTCTTCTCCCCATGGGATAAACAACATCTTATTCTACCTTTAACCCTGGCAGGAGACACCACCACTTAGCAAACAAATCTATATTAAGTGCACTTGCTGGAATTATTTACAGCATCATTTGTTCCAGAAAACGACACTAATAATATATTGCTGAATTCAGAAAATGAGATTTGACATGAATATAGCCGTCTGAGCAGTAAAAAGCATCTTTCCTTAATCAGCATCTCTTATTAAGGAATTCCCTGTTTTCCTGTCCCCAAAGAGAAGGAAAATACCATTGTTCTCCTACAATATCCTTTTTTGATTCGCAGACAAGCTATTTTTGGCACTCTGGCTTTAACCATACATGACTCTACAGAAAGCAAGAATAATTGTCCTGCACCTTCACAATATATTGTTGAGAAAAGCAAAAGCTCCACTCCACTGTTCAGAGATCACTTTGTCTGCAGAAATAAGGATTCACATGCACAGCTTTTGCCAATGGAGAACACTCTGCAGGTGTTTACTTCTCTTACATATCAAATAATATTACTTGTTAACCAATGAAAATGGGAATTGTCACATCAAAAATGTGTGAGTCTTTTTCAGAGTATCCTCAGAATTAATGTCTTCTGGTTGCTTCTTCCTCCAGTTTCCAGATATGCCTGTATAACTTAACTTTCATGTAATCTGTCAGGAGTTTATTCAGGAAATAGAGATGTCCTGCTGGCCAAATCTGTTTTTGTAATGGTAACCCTGCAGGTTGTATGCTACTAGCACAGTTTTCATGCCAAGAAGTTCCTGCATTAAATGGGGGAGGTTAAAAGTCAGCCCTGCCTTGCAGCTGCTTTTAGTGAGCTTTGGCAAAGGTTCACCAGTCTGTCCATAAATGTACAGTGTCATTGCTATACAGGAACATTAATCAATGTTATCTGCTGCAGAACTGTCTTGCATTGTGATTTGACAGGAACTGCAGACAGGGTTGCATGTTCCCATTATTTCTCGTATTTTTAGTAAAGCAGCTGCAAACATTATTTTAAGAGTTAATTTTAA
Source organism: Rhabdornis inornatus (assembly GCA_013397075.1). NCBI lineage: Eukaryota > Metazoa > Chordata > Aves > Passeriformes > Rhabdornithidae > Rhabdornis > Rhabdornis inornatus. The sequence continues at coordinate 517,516 of VWZS01009792.1, forward strand.
GCGTGAGCATTCTTTCAGCAGAGGGTAAGAAAATGACCCTGATTATACTTTCTCTCCAGAAACTCCTCTTATGAATAGCATAAGGTGGTACCAATTATCTCTCTCTGTTTTGGAAGGTTTAGATTTTTTTGTTATTTAAATAATGTCCAGCTGCAGTAAGTGTTTCTTAAGATGTACATTTACAAGGAGATAAAATATACAACAGTGTATGCTTTTTGTGTATGATAGTTTTACAGAAGACTGTGTGCTTTCCCACTGAAAAATGGAGATAACACAAGATAAACACACAATTTTTTTACAGGGAAAGAAAGTCACTGGTGATTTTCACGTCTGTGCTTTTAACGCATGACAAATATTCTTTCTATCTGCTGTCTCACTTAAATGCTTGGATGCACCTCAGGAAAACTCCAGTTATCCTCATGGATATAGGGACCCAGGGGTCTTGATATAGATAGCTTGAGCAGCACCTCACTGATACCTAAAGCAGCCAAGTGAAGTCACCCACCCAGCTGTCACTTTTTTGAGAGGGAGAGCAAGAGGAAAGGTTTCATCAGGAGCAATATTCACCTCATGTTTCTAAGAAAGCTATAGTAGAATGTCATGTTCAGCAGGTGGCAGTGATATAGTGTGAGTATAAATGGACACAGTTTTCAGAATATGAAATGAAGTCCTGTGTCCATTGGAGGACGTATGGTTGCTGAGATACAGAAATTATAAAGGACACAGCAATATGTAGATGGAGAAATTAGACAATCTGCTTATGTCTTTAAAGCAGAGACATAATCTTCTGCCGTCATCTGAAGCCTAGGTTCCAAAAAAGCCATTTTTCTCCTTTTCTGGTCTAAGGTGATGAAATATAATATTGTTTTGAAGCTCAGTATCATGGCACTTGTGTGCTTGACCTATATATGCAGAATTTATGTATTTCTTTCCAACCATTAAAAAACCCCCAACACTTTCAACATCTCTTCTATTCTTCTAATTCTGATTGTTCTTATTATTGATTTAATCTTGTCATTTTACAAACCAGTTCTTCAGTAATGTTGGGTGTGTACATATTGATAGTCCCTGACATGAGTGACTTATATTTTAATTGGATGGTTCCTGTCTTGTGAAAAAAAAAAAATGTATATATTTATGTTCTAACATCGCCATCCTTCTTCCAGCCCACCAGCAACATCCTACTAAGGCATGCCAAAATTATTTTCAAATAGTGCTGAATCAGCCATTCCTCTTCAACAGCCATTCTTGCAGCAGAACCAACCTGCATGATGCCAGCAGCCTGCCTTTTTTCCTCAGGATTTGGAAGGAGGTCACACAGGTTAGGGCAAGTCCTGCTGCCTCTGTACACAAGGTGGAAAAAACAGACCCACACTCAACAGCAAAGTAAGAGCAGAGAAATCCAATCAGGGAGGAGTTCAGAGATGGGAGACCTGACTGCAGCTGGTGATCACTGAAACTTCTGCTTGAAGAGGGAAAAATTATGTATTAGGTTCAGCTTGTACCTTAATCCAGTGAAAACAGTACTTAGCCTGCATGGATGCAGAAAGGAGAGGTTCTTGTGTTCTGGAAACTCTTCATAAAGAAACCTATGCCCTTGAAAATAAAAGGGAACTCGAGTCTGTGTCCTCTTTCCATTGCAGATGACAATGAGCCCTCCTTGTTTTGTGTTCTGTAACAGAACTCAATTACATGTAAGGAAAATAGATCTGTTTTCAAAATTAAATGTATTACCTGTAATAAGAAGCTTTCTGTTCTTTGAGTAGAGAAAGATAATAGATTCTTCTAATGTCCTGTCCCTTGTTGAGGCCACAGTCTAGTAGTGCTGTCTGGTTAGGGCAGAACAAAAGGTTAAGCCTTCCTCAGTGTCTCTGTGTTCTTGTGTAGAGACCAAAAATTGGTGCTGCTTTTGGATGAAAATGTTGCAAATGAGGTTTTGCCAGAGAACAGACCTTAACCCTAATTTCTAGAATGGAGGATCTGCTTCCCTGTTTTGCCTCCTCATAACCTGCTTTACGATCTTCTTATAACAGGAATTTAACTTTGAAAAGTTTTTCTGGCCACATTGCCATACTCTTTGTTCCTAATTCATTGTACTATTTATTCTTAATTCACTTTATCAGTCTTGTCATGAATCAGGAATTACCATTCCATCAATCTGTGTGGTCCTAATATAAAGATAGGACTGTGATGAGGCATTTGTCCCTGTGATATGTATAAGGCTGTATTAAACATCTCAGAGAAATATATTAATCTTTACTGGTTGAAACAATGGTTCCTCCACCTCGTCTATCAATGCAATTTTGCTACATTTTGAGATGAAAACCAAAAATATCTGGTCTTAGCAGTGTTTTTGTTAGCCATACAATCATGACGCTAATTTGAAGCTGATTATAAACTTTTATTGACTGAAAAAAAGCTGAAATTTGCTGACCAAAAAAGGGTGTGTTTTTACCTGTATGGCTGACCTGGTCAAGGAAAGAAATAAATTGAAAGATGGGCCTAATGCAAACATTTATCATGTCCTCAGATGACACCTCAACTTTTCCTATACCAAAAGTTTCCTGGCCTTCATATATACCAGTATTTAGCAAATTAAATATTTAGTCTTTCAATTGTGGAAGAACATGGGGCATAGCAAGTACAACTCATTCCACTCATACCTGCTGAAAGTTATCTGCTGCAAAGGATTAGCTGCTGTATTCAACAATAACAAAGCTCTTGTTTTCAAATAAAGAGGTTAATTGGCTTTGTACAAAATATGCTTATATAGCACGTATTACTAATATTGCTTTTGTGAAGGCTCATTGCAAAGGAATCTAAAATTGTCTTTTATTACCATTTTTACAATAATCTGTCCTTGACCAAAAATTACACTTAGCCCATGCTAGCCTGTCATTACAACTGCTTAACTAGTCATTGGAAACCTCAGTGGTTCTGTTGGTGCACTCCAATTGTGTTTCCAGGTGTAGGCCTTTGAGTTGTTTCTTCTTTTTTTTTTTCATTAGTGTCATGGCAGCACTGATGATCTTCCATTTGCTTAGACTGTGAACACAACAGATTATGAACAGAGTTCTAATTCTCATTCATATAAAAAGTTTTTGCATCAGTTTAAGAAAGATGTGTGTGACTCATTATGTACCCATGTAAAATCTAAATAAAGACACATTATATGTCTGCTTGCCATCTGAGAAACATGCACTTGCAACTTCTATTTAATATTTCATGGGTACACATACATGATATGATATTTTTGGCAAAGATTTTAACAATTTTGACACCGAGATGGTGGTCTCTGCCTATATGTGTTATCTTTCTACCCATAGCTCTCTGCAGGCACATAAAAACTTGGCTTGACAGAAAGTTGGCTGGAACTATTCCGTATTTGTCTGAAAAATTATGCTAGAATTTGTCCATGACAAATATTATTAATAAAATTAACTATATTTACAAAAGTACATCTCTCTTGTGCAAATTTTATCAGTGATCATGGATTTTTCTGATTCTAAGTGCTCTGTTCCCACTGTTGGTATCTCAAGAGTTTTGAGAAATTCTAGTCTAAAGAAATTTTTCTTGACTCTAACTCCTCTGTTTTTGTTCCTAATTTTCATCTTAATTGTGATGGGTTTTAGGTCTCCCTAATTAATGTACTATTATGTCTCATCCAACTACTTTGCTAGATTATGTCTTGGATGAATTCTTAGTGAGTAGCTTAGTGATACTTTTTTATTTTATTGTTTTTAATTCATTTCAAAGAATGTTAGGTTGCTGATGGTAAATAATGTATATTTTCTCAAGTTTGTCTCCAGTGCCACACAATGAATAGTAATGAAGTGTTAATTTAATTTCTCTACACATAATTGTATTACTAGGAAAATCTCGAAAAAAAGAGTAAAACCTCATTTAGACAGTTGAAGAATGAGCAACATCAGAGTTCTTCAAGCATTAGATTTGTCACTGGTGATAACTATCCCTTTCTTTCATAAGACTATGAGACTTTCAGGGCAACCTCCACACACATAATATAAAAGTCACAGGCATTGTGAAATTTTATCATCAGCAAAAAATGGGCCAGATCCAGTATATTGTGATTTCTCACAGCTCCATCTATGCTAATGAAGCTTTTCAGCTCATAGCAGCCACAGGTCTGGCCCATTGCTTCCAGCATGATGATATTTCACAGTGATTAGATTTTACAAAACTAGCTATTCTAATTTTAGCTTCTTGTGTACCTAGATCCATCCCTTCAACAAATAAAAGAGGAATGAAAGAAGAGATTAAAAATATTTAAGTAGTGAGTGCTGCAGAGTAGGCAATAATGTTTAATAGTCATTTTTCCTGCTGGTTCCATCCCAGGTTAGTCGGGAAGTGTGGATACACATGTTGTTGGAAACATCTGTATGACCAGCTTGCTCTCTGACTTTCTGTGTGGTTGTGTTTAAAGGGCAGCTCAGACTGTATAAACTGAGAGGGCAGCCAAAACCCTTTTCTTCAGCCAGCCACAGCGTGGACATGGCTTAAGGATGTGTGTGTGGATATGGCTTAAGCACCCCAGTTCTTCCTTCTGGCAAAACTCCAGTGAGGTAGATGTCTCTCCTCTGTTTACCTACAGTCAGAATCTGTGTTGGCTGGTTAAAGTCCAAGGTTTCTCTCTCATGTAAGGCCAGAATTATTTTTGTAGCATGAATTTCCTTTTAAAACCATCTTGGAAAAAGTGAGAACTAGATCCAAGTTTTTCCTCTAAGTGTATCCTGTCAGCAAAGACCCTGGAGTTCAATGGTATAAGGACTGAGAGACACTAGGTCAATAAAAAATATATCAGCAAGCAACTTAACCAGCTTAGCTGATCCTTTAAAAAAATTCTTTGCACTTAGTAAGAAGCACATTATTTCTAAGTAAATTAGAACCAGAACACAAAGGGATATTTACTGCTACATAAAAGGAGAAAATGAACTGAAAGGGCAATACGCTGTACTAAGACTACTTGAATATATGCATTTTTAATGACAGTTCTAAACCAGCAACTGTTCAATTAAATACAATCTGTCATGGTGGGGAGAGAAGGACAGAATCATGCTAAAGAAAGACATTTCATGACAAATGGTAACTTATCGCTGATTTAAAGCGTGTGTGTGTGGTGTTTAAATAACATTAGACAATTACAGAAATTTAAAAATTATGAGCTTCTAAGTCCATTTTCTTTCTATTATTCATTCCTTTTTAGGCTGTTTCTGTAGTGCAGAACACACATTTTCCTTTATTTGCCCTTTCAATTTTTGGAGAATATTTGTCTTTGTGGAAGTTAAGCAATAAAGTTATATTTGCTTACAATTCACTAATAATTCCAGCTGAGAACAACTCCTATGCTATTCAGATATTTAGGGCTTAACAGTTTTTTACCTGTTCAAAACTCCATCTGTACTGCATGTTTGTGCAGCACTGCACTGCATAATGCAGTACATTTCCTTCACACCTTGTGGTCAGCTAGTACTCACTGCACAAACAGTACTGTTCACATGAAGAAGTCATAGGCATTTCATAAAGGCATTGCAATCTAAAAATCACCAAGTAAAGCTCAAAGAAGGAAAGACAGCAAGGAGTGTAGGGGTAAAAAAAAAAAAGACCGTGATGTTCCTAAGAGCTAAGGGCATCATGTATCTCAAGGAGGATTATATTATACGTTCCAGAAGTTAAAAATAATTGGCATTCAATTGAAAATGGAAGCAGGGAAGAGAAATATTTTTGGGGCATATTCTTATAAGTACATAAGAGTAAAACCCCATTATACCTACTTACCATTTTTCTGCAATTTGGAATGTGTCTATCATTAGCAAAACCAGCCAGCTTAATCACATTAGACCAAAGCTTTTGGGGGACATTTGAGTCTTCATATCTCTCAAGTGTCCTGATTTAATTGGGACATCCTGAACTTTCACAGTAAATCAGAATTCCAGCTGTCCTCGACCCAGCAGACAAATTCTCACTTTACCTTATTCTCCCCCTATGCTGGCACTTTCCAGAGGGTAAACAGAGGTCTGATAAGACATGGACACACAAATGTCAGATGTCACTCTATTTAAATACAAAGGCATTTTAAGGTTGGTTACTTGGGCAGAACTGCTTGTGCATATAAATTGCCAGTTCCAGTGGATTAGAAGCAAGAAAAATACTGTTTGGACTAATATATATGCAATTCAATTACACTTTCACTTTAAAACCACTCTAGGAGCTTCTGTTTTCCATGCTTTGTGCTTGGAAACAATGCTGATTTAAAATGCCAAGTCCATTTACTTCTTGTCTAATTTCAATGATTATTTGTATGAAACTTACTGAGAATTTTTGATTGACTTTTTTTCATTAGAAAGTGCCTAGTCATAGAAATTTGTGCCAAGAAGCATCTGTTGCAATGACAGCTTACTCAGGAAACATTTCTCAGCTTATGGTGGGGAAGAACATTTGGTTAAGAGTAGAAACAGAGCTTAGAGTAACCAAAAGCACACCAGAATGTGAAACCTTACCACTCCAAGCATTCCATTCTAAGGTTTCTTAGATTTTAAAAGAGGACTTTCACAGCACTGGCAGTTATGAGGCATTCCTGTAATTTTTCTATGGAATGTCATTGGACTACAGTCTTAAATTGCACACACATATAAAAATTTATTTTTAGGAAGAGAAACCCATTTTGCATGCAGCTTCTGAAGATTTTTAGCTGTGAGATTGACTTGTGTGTTCAGTGGAAGCTGCGTGGTTGAGTACAGTCACCTTTTAACCATGTGCACCTTGGCAAAACCTGGAGCATGGAAATTCACCTCCAGCACAGCACAAGTAGTAGAGGATGTGAAACACGAAGTGGAGTAGCAACAAATAGTAATAAATAAATATAGATACTTAGTGTGGAAACCTAGCCAAGGGAGTTTATCCACTGTTAAAACAAGGAAGATTCTTCCTCTGATCATATTTCTCTTAAGTTAAATGATCTTAAGTAAGGATCACAGCAGCTTTACTTATTGCTTTGTGCAAGTAGGAAGAGCTGCAGAAGCTCTGAGACAGGTAAATCATGTCCCAGAGGTTTGGGAAGTGCCCACCCAGCTCGGTTGCACTGCAGCATCCATGCAGCCGCTCCGAGCCTGGCGTTGTTTCCAGGCTGCAGAGCTGTCACCCAGAGCAGCTCCTTCTTTCCCTCCAACTGCAGCACCACAGACATGCACATGTCCAGGAGAGCTGGAGCTGCTGCCTGCAGGAGGTTGTGCCTCTTTGCAGCCACCTGCAGAGCAGGATGAGGTCACTAACCCTGGAGGAGGGAGCCTGCCCTGCCCTGTCACAACTTCCAAGGTCCAGGGCAGTCCGAGGATGGGACAGGAGAAACAGGGCAGGGAGGAAGGGGGCACCTTTTTGTAGTCAAACCCATTAGTGCATTAGTTTTATTTGTAGAATCCTTGAAAGCAGCTTTTTGAGAACCCCAGCTGAGAATTTACTGCATATCTAGGGGTGGTTCTGCCGCTGAGAATGTGATCCCATAGTGAAAACAATGGTTTGGACTCTAAATTTCCACCCTGTACATGTTGTTCTTGTTTGTAAGGTGCTAGAACTCAGTTTAAAATATGCAGTTTCTGCCTCTCAGGAAATAATTCTTCAGTGGATAAATTATTAAAGCAGCTCAGTTTAGGTGGATATTTAGGAGGCTTTCTCTAGGCAATGAAGAATCTCCTCTTGATCTGTCTGTGTTCAATCTGTGGAATTGCATTCTTCTGTTTTCTCAGTTCTACTCTTCTTCTGCCACTTTTACTCTATGGTTAAATGCTTGTACTTGTCTGTTTAACTTTCCTCATAAAACACTTTAAATTTTTTAATTTGGGATGTAAGGCTATATAATTTCTGATTCTATTTTTATCTTCAGTGATCAACCAGGCAAGTGTTATATTTTTTGTAATTATATTGCATTTTCTTTGCTTATTTTTTTGTATTAAATATTCAGTGTAATGATGCATTTTACTAATTAGCTCGAAGGTAGTGTGGGCACTAACTATATTACATCCATTACTGAGGTCTCATTGCATGATCTAAAAGTAGAAATCTGTATCTTTCCTGGTGTCCTTCACAGCTTTGTGTATTGCTCCAAAGTTTGAGCCCAAATCAGCCATCCTTTTGTTAACTTAAATAATAGTATTTATTTGTCTTGTCTGTTAGGATCTAGATAACTTGATTCTTTCTGCCTTTTGCCTTTTTGGCTTCCTGACTTTATTTTTCAGTGTTTTTAAGATAAGTAATACAAGAAATCCTAGTAGCAAAAGTGGTATTTGATATATTTAATCATATTCTCCTGAGCTTTAGGAAAGCATTGCATATAAGGTTGAGTTTTCACTGGGAAGTAAAAAAAAAAACAGAAACCACAGAACCACCACAATATAAAAAGCTTAGTTTTTCATTGGAATCATATGTTCTTAGATTTCAGTAGCTGGCCATGGTATTTCTGAACTGCTCAAGATAATAATGATAAGGATGGCACATCCTTGACCATATAGGTATAGGCTCCACTTGGAGAGATGAGAATATGCCACTTGGCTCTCAACTATACAAACTATGGCCTATATTCACATTGAAAGTCAAAAAAATAGAAGTTAAGAATGTCTGCTTTATGTATAAACATCGAACTTACTGTTGACCTTAGATTTTTGATACAATGAGGATCATTATATGAAGCAAAATCATCACCCATTGAATCTCACAGGAAGGCAGAGCTAGGTCCTGATGATCCCACAGACCAGGGAGTCTTATTTCAACACAGTGGATATTAGTAGGCATTTGTCTGTCTCTAAAGAATATGCCTTTGGTATATTTCCTGGCTGGATTTCTTTGGAAGTCTTAAAGAAAAAAAAGTGTGATTGTGGCAGTTCTTCACTCTCTGAACATGATGGTGCCAGGCTCCATGTGTGCAGTGAATCCTGCCTTTCCTCAGAGAGGGATACTCACTTTCAGCAGCTTAAAAACCTTCACTTGATCTTAGTAAATGAAATGTCTTGCAGGATGCAGTAGCATGAATCCTCTTAAGGGCAGGACAGAGACTAGGGAGTATGGTGGGTTCCAGCAAGAAATCTGTGAAGTTGATAGAGGGGTTCTTCCTCTTTGTTGGACTTGAATTGTACCTCCAAACCACAGCTGGAATGGATTAATGCTGACCTTTCTTAAAAGCTTGATTGATTTTCTTTATATCAGGAATATGTGTATAGCAAGGAATGATTATTGCTACAATCTGGTTCCAAAATTGTGGTTTGGGATCAAGTAGTAGGTCATGAAGAATTTCTGGAAGGATATGGCTCAGCACAGCTTCCTAGTAAAGCATAATGTCTGTATTCCAAAGGTGTGAGTGCCCTCCTGCTTCCTGGCAATAAAATATCCACTTCACATGGCCTGTGTCAAATAGCTGTTTATTACAGTGGCTCTTTCCTCTACTAAACCTGAGACAATCAATCTTCTGGGTTTTAAAATCCTTCATTTTTTAATTAACATTAGTGCCAATCTACCTGGAAGAAATGTGGAATTTTCCTTGCCATTTAATCTTATGCAATGCGTAAAAACCAAACAGCAAGTATTCTGCAAGTTCTTAGAACTCAGGACTTGTCCCTGACCAGTACAGTAAGATCAGAATTTGAAAATGGATGGGAAGGAATATTACATTCTAAATTTTCTCTTTCCTTTGAAAGTAAAACCAAACCAAACCCAACCAAACCAAAAGTGTGTGTGGTTGTTTTTGTCCCTCCAAACCAAGATTATTTGTACAACTGTGATGAAAGATATAATTCAGGCAAGTCACATTATTCATAAGCTGGAAATGACACTTTTCCTGAGCACTGTAAGAAGAGCAGGCTTTCATCTGCAGCCTGCTATTTATTTTTATAATCCACAGAAGAAACAGCCATCACCCAGCTCTGTGAGAAGTGCCTTAGCAAGGCATACAGGACACGCTAAAAAAGAAGCAATTGCTGCTGCTTTCCCAAGGAATATGTCACCCTTTACAGGACACAATCATGTGATGTGATAATGATGCAGCTTATCTGAGACAGTCAGTTTAATGTATTCTATTCATCTCTTTGAGGTGTCAGTCTTTAAATCTAATGGTGACAGTCAAGTTTAGGCATGTTCTGCTGCAAGGTTTTATTCAGAGTTGGCCTACCTGAACAATGCAAGAGGGGAAGATGCACTATGGACTTGGCACAGCTTCTCAACATCTCTGGCCCTTCCCAGCCTGGTTCCACCCTTTTGCTGCAAAGTCCTCAGCGAAAAGGAATGCCCTTTGGCCAGACAGCAAAACAGCAGTGAGGAAGCACAGTCCTTGCAAAGGATTTTAAGAATTTGGAATTTGCTGCCAAATCTTGTTTTGAATCTATCTGCTTTAATACATCATGCACTGAGGAGCAGAATGGTGATCCAAACGTGACCATGCACATGGGTGCAGACTGCTGTTAGTGCCATTAGTGCTGCTGGGAAGGATACTCTTCTTGGCTTTTTTCTCTCCTTGATATCCTTCAAGCCATAGCTGCTGGCACTGTCATTTCATAGAACGTCATCAATGCCAATTTATCAAAATTGATTGGCACTAAGAATCAGTGCCTTTCAGTGAATTTCAGTAGCTTCTAGAGACAAAGAAAAGGATTATCTTGATCTTCTGAGTAGAAATTTGTTAGAAACTCGCAACAAAAAATCCTTTTAGCAAATGTTCTTTGTCTCTAGGATACAATGATTGCACATATCACAATGCTTCTTAGTATCACAATGTTTCTATGTCAAATTAACCTGGATTACCTAAAGTTTTAATTGCTTCTGATAAATTGCCATTGCTATCATTCAAGCTTATTTTGCCTGCCTTGCTTGTGTAGTTTGTTACCCCAAGATAAAATGCAGTGATTTGGAGGACCATGCTGATCATTCTGTGTCACATTTGGAAAGCCACGCTGCTGAATATCCCTGACCTTTTAAAAAAAAAAATCTGAAAACAAACCAATAAACCAACGAACCAACAAACCCATCCCCTGTATACCAGATTTGGGTCTTGCTTACTTTCTGCATTCTTCAGGAGAAGTGTAGTGATTGGGTAAACTAGGTGCAAAATGAACAAACTATATTTTTGCTTTGGTCTCACCTTAATTGCCTCTGCCTGTGTGCAACATGACACAGGTTTGAGTCATTCAGAATTGTCACTTCTATAATTAAAAAGAACTGTTACCAAAAGAGTAGATTCACTGCTGGGATTGAATTGCAGAGCGCGTTTAATTATCATCCCTTCTTTCTTGTTATTATAACATATTATTAATTCAGTTTCTCAAAATATCCTTTTTATTTACAGCCATCGATGGAATAAAATGTGACACAATTTGTTTTCTTTTCTGCTAAGTAGATGATGTACTCTAACAAGAGCAGGTCGACATGACCTTAGCTGGAGTTATACCACATGATAACTACAATAGGGCCTTATCAGAATCTCCTACTCTTTTATGTGCTTGAAAATTCCGAAAAAGAAACTAATGTGTTTGAGTAGACCCTCTCCCCTGATAACAAAAGAATAAAAATACCAACATAGTTATGAATTGCTAGATAATATCTGTCTGGGATTCTTCCTAGGTGAAGTTAAAAGTAGAAGAAAAAAGAAGAGCTTAGTACAAGGAACATGAGAAACAAAGGAAAGAAGTTGTTTGAGTAATCATATGACTTTCAAACCGTGTAGACAATAGTATTTATGTTTTTGCCATTCAACATTTTTAAATGTGTGTGTGTCTTGCTTGTTTTGTTTTCCTTCATTTTTTTCTTATTTTTCTTTTTTTTTTTTCCTTTTTTTTTTATGGTAATGTGCTTTACATAGCCCTTTGAACTGTGACCAATTTGCTGGTTTTTTTGAACTTTACAGTATAGAACAGTCACAGCCTATCTTAGCCTAATTCTAATCTAGTGTAAATCAGTAGGACTGTGTTATCATGAAACCACATTTTTTACCACCCAAAGGGTCTGAGAAGAGAGGTGGATAGGCCTAATTTGGCAATGGTTTCCTGGCACCAGGCACAGAGATGAAATTACTGTCTTTACATCCAGACTACATTTTATTCCCTTTGATGCAATGGAAAGCTGCACCTTATGGAGATGTCAGCTCCCAGGAGCAACCCCAGCTCTGAGTGCAGCATTTGAGGAATTACTCGTTGTTAGTTAAGAACTGACAATCTTTTCTGTGCCATTGATAATGTGTAGTAAAACAGTCTGTGTCCTAAAGATTTTGCACTCAGATGGGTGGATAGTTTAAACGTCCTTGAACACCTGGGAACTGCTCTCAGCTAGGGAGCTGACTCCACTGACTGACATTGATATTGTCAGTCATCCCACTGAAAAAGAGAAATAAACATCTAATGCTCCTTCCTTCCTTCCTTCCTTTCCTTCCTTCTTTCTGGAGTGATAGCTGGAAGCCAAGAAGGATAACACCAGGCAAACACAGGAAATCCTGGAGAGCAGTGGATTCTAATTTTCTTTTGAGACCACAGTTTGTTATTGAACTTGTCTTCAACTCCACATCTGGGAAAGACCAAGGATTTGAGATGATTGACTTTGCTTTCCTGGCTCTAAAGAAAATACTGCAATAAGTTGTTTTGTAAAGCTTCTACGAGACTCATTTCCTAATACAGAGTTTCAGAATATTTCTTTTAATATCTCAAGTTTTGTCTTAAAGAACTTTAGGTATGATGCTCATGACATAGAAAAGAAGGAGCTAACAATAGAGTTTTATTATGAGAATTAGTGTGGATTTCCCTCTTTCTCCTGTTATCTGGAGAATATACTCACAAGAGTGCCCTTTTCCAACTGATTATCTGAAACTTAGGCTTTCAGATTTATGGAGGTAGAACATGAGAAAGAATGAGAGAGAATTGTTTAAATAGAAAGTATCAGTGAAGACCACAGCCTGCAGTGATTGTCCAGTGAATCCTCACAGTTCCAGCAGCCCCATGTCCAGAAAGATCAGTTCTACCTCATTTTTTTTTGTCACTGACACCAACTTGCACAGAATGGGCCCGTCTATGCTACAATTCTCTCATGGTGTTCGAAACAGGATGGCTGCACTTTGGTCAGTGAAATATGCCAGTCACTAATACAAATGGTCCCACACCAACCCTCAGGATCTGCTTGGGAATTCTCTGGGATGGTGCAAGGTGGCCCAGAACAAAATCAAGCCACATACAAACTAACTTCATAAGAAGTTGAGTTTCAGTGCCCAGACACTACTTAAATTACTAATCTAGATACAGTCAAAGAGAATCAGTGAATCAAATTACACATGGGGGAGTTTTACAGGTGTTTAAAAAAAAAATCAAGCATTTTAAATCCACAACACTGTATTGGTATAAGTTCTCAATAGAATAAAAAGCAAATCAGTCATGCTTTGTGATTTTCATGCACAGAAATACAGTACTTCTTTTCTTTCTATAGCAATATAAAGGAAGAAAAAAGAATCCCAGTAAAACTGTCTGTATTTCACCAAGTGCATATGCTTTACACACAAATCTAGAAAGAAAAGCTGTCATTTCCTAATGTAAAATCTCTTTATTTTTTCATTATGCACCACTGAGTCCTCATTCATTGTAGAGCAAGTAAAGATCACCCTCAAGCCTAGGACAGGAAAGTGTTTAAGATCTGAGACATTTTACGATGGTGATGAAGACTCAGATGCGTTCTTCATACTTGTTAGACTTGAGATATGCTGTGCATTGCTAGGTTATTGTTGAGTTCAGCTGATGTTAGTGATTTACACAGTTCCTGACACCATGTAAGTTATTAAACTATTGAAACAACAACAAAAATAAATAAAAAGATCAATGCCTTAATGTTTAAATATTTTTTTGCATTGAATCAAGCTTTGAGTTAGGAAGGGATGAATGAGAATAAGATGGAAAAAATAACTCCTGTAAAGTCCAGGAAATTTTGAATTAGAGATTCTCTTAAAAATCTAGTAGTAATGTTTAAATGTGTTTAAAAGAGCTGTGTCCTTTTAAACACACAGTTTTGCTTTTGGTCTTAATGAACTGATGTAATCAAACACACCACTACAGCCACTGAGTTCATGCAGGAAACAATTCTTGCTTCCTTCCTGTGTGTCTGACTGTGCCTGTTCTCATGCTGCCATTGGACTGTCTTTTCTTCATCCACCCTACTTAATTGAAGATTGTTGATAATTTAAATAAGCTTTTTATGTAATAGTTACTTTATATTAAGCCCAGACAAGCTCCAGAGGCAACATCCCCTGCCACACCCCAGGCCATGTACCCACTGCAATATAAGGCCTGGGGAAAAGTGCAGGAGGACTGTTTGGAGATGCTGATGAATGTTATGGAGTGGAAATTCACTCATAAGAACTAATGACTGTCTCACTGACAGTAAAATTCTGAAATTTAAGAGCATTATTTCAAGTTTATTACAGAAGATCCAAACAATAAATTATTGTCCCCAGTTTTTAGAATGAGCATCTCTCTTCCTGATAAATGAATAGGTCTTTGAGGTTTATGCACCTTTTCACACTCATCATTATAGTAGGGGTCATAAAAAGGGATTGTGGTGGCAGTGTGTTTTAGATGTTAAATATTTATAAAAAAATGCACTGTATAATTTTGTGTGCACTCACCTTTTCAGGGAAAAAATGTCATCCTTATATACAGCTTCACTGACTATGTAAACTATGGATCACCTACTCTTCCAGTTCATGTGAGCCTAGTTTCCCTGATGTGAAATAAAAAATGCTATCCTACAGCTGCTGAGGATCAGGCCTGGTCCATTTGATCCATGAAGTAATTAATTTCTTATTGTTCAGGGGCTGTATTTGTTTCTGGGTTTGCATCACAGTCTTTGGAACCCTTCATGTTTACTGCTGGCCTCTCTTTTGTCTTCCCCTTAGTCTCAGGCCTTTCAATTCTGCTTCCTGTACTAATACAAGTCTTTATGTCATTGAAAATTAACAATACCAAAGTGGTGCCCTGCCAGAGCAGAGCAGATCAATGACCCAGGAGCAGCATGTTCCAGCTCAGTGGTGCACAAGCCATTTTGACTTCCACTCTCCGCTGCTCAGCTTCCAAAGGAGCAACCCTTTTGCTGGGTATATTAACTTCTGGAAACTCCTTGTTAATCACTCTATCTGCAGTTCCTGCCCTGAGTTTTCTGCTAAGACCTGAATGCAGCTTTTCATCAGCTTTTCTTCTGCCTTTCTTTCCATCTCGTCATGTTCTGTCAGTCAGATCAGCAGCACTGCTGTGGCGTTCTGTACAGCCATGCTGACAGGCATGTTTACCTTATGAAAACCAAGATAATGCTTGGAAAATAAGAATTCTAACAGTGGAAAATGACACCCCTTAACTAACAGGACAAATCATACATTTAAAGGGAAAAAAAAAACCCCAAAAAACAAACCAGAGAAACATATATACAATGTTCTCCAAAACATGAAGAAAAATAGCATCATCAGCGACAATAGTAGCATCAAACCCTTTCTTTGTTGGCCTTTTTAGAAAGAATACAGTATTCAAGTCTAATGTTAGAAGGATAGAATATCTAAAGGTAGTAATCAAAATTTTGCACGTAGTCTTTCACTAAGGTTGATTGATGGGGTTAAAGTCAGCATGATCCTTAGACTTAAAGGGTGCAGGGTCCTCTCACGGCTTTGGAATTACCACATAACAGTCTGGCAGATGGGTTCAGGAGATTCTTGTTTTGGAGTTATGCCTTCCTTTGCAGTTACTCCTGAAATCTGCCTCCTTCCATCAGGGAATTCACTGAGATGGAAGGGTCTCTGTGTGTGTGTGTGTGTGTGTGTGTGTGTGTGTATGTGTGAGTGAGTGAATGCAGAAGCAGTTTAACCACTGAGGCAGGAACTTTTCAGCTCAAATATTTCAAACTATAATCTTTTCCTACAAAAAAAAGGAAGTTATGGATTTAGTCTGGGGAGATGTCTCAACCTTCTTCTCAAGAAAAAAATATTCTTTTTATGATACAAGTGGGATTTATCATTGCAAGAAGGAACAACTGGGGCTCTAGAGAAAGACGTAATGCTGTTTCATGGAGGATTTGGATATTTTGAAATTTGATCTTGCTCCAAGTCAGAAGGAAAACAAAAGTGTTGAAGTTTTTATGAAAGAAAAGCAAAACCTGATGCCAGGAAAGTCTGTTAAAGCTCTGACATTCTCCTTCTGAAGCTGACCAACAAGAAATGGGATGCTTTCCCCACGTCTTTGCTGAGCTGGAGTATTCGTCTCAAACATTAACAAAATAACAAGATAGGAGAATTCCAAGGGGGGTAAATTGTCTATAGGAATTTATTGACCACAGTGTGAACACAGCTTTTCACTGAAATCACAAGATACTCTTTTCCTCAAGGGAAATTAGAGCTTTTCACACATTCTTCAGTGGGGTGCTGAAAGAGGCAGGAGAAACAGAGGTCTATCACATTTATAAATAGCTGAATTGAAAAAAAAACAAACCCATCACACAACAACACATAGTTTGGAGACATGTTATCTTTCTTCCACTGTAGTGGCTTCATTTCCAGCCAGGGATGTTCAGCCAGAATGTCCAGGCAGCACAGGCGAGTCACAGTGCGTGGCACCAGGCTGTAGTCATTGTCCCAATCCCTGACAGCCTCCCTGCCCTGGGAAAACCTGGTCATATTTGTTGCCACAGCATAAAGCAGCCTTATTGTTCTGCCAGGATGTGGATTTTTTCCAATAGATTTCTGACAGGATTTCTCTCTGGTTAGAGCAAAGCCCCAGACTGGAGGGGGCTGTGGGGTCACAGGTGGTATGGTGCCCTTCCTCCACTAACAACCCCATCCCACATCTCCCTGCTGGGCTGGACCAGATTCCTTGAGCAGGCATGGCACCAGCCTGGCCATCTCCTTGCCTGAGGAAAGCCTTCCAATGCCCCTGGAAACACCACGGCCTTTGGTGGTTCCTGTGGACAAACCACAAACCCAACTGAGGACAAAGAAATCCAGCATTAGCTTCAGATCGAGAATAAATAATACTAATAATATGGAAAGAGCATCAACTGGATGTGGAGAGGAACTGTCACTTCACTATGAAGGATGCTCTTGGATATACAAGAACATAATTCACAACATTATTCTTAAAAAGATAGAATTTAAATGCATGTGTATGCTTGGGTATTTAATGCACCATGCAGGCATCATATTTCTTTCATATTTTAAACAGAAATCATAGCATCTTCTTTAATGGGCAGAGATCCGTGGCAATGATGGATTTTTATGGCAAATAGCACTACTGTGCCATGCTTCTTCATTAAAGCCCTGATTCAGCAAAGCAATTAAACATATGCTTAAATTTAAATATCTGAGTAATCCCCAAACTTTCTGGTGCCATGCGTGTGCTTAATATTCTGTAGATCCATAAGGAATTTGCCTGAAGTGGATCATTCACACCAGATATAATAGCTCTGTATATAGAGGATATCTCGTCCAAAAGAACTAGTTAAAACGTTCAATGCTTTATTAGCTCTGCATTAGTAATTTTAATTTTCACTGCCTCTTTGATTGTGAAGAATGAACGTGTGTGCACACATGAAGTCAAGACCTGAAAAAATGATGAGGGTAAAAAAAAATAAAGGGACATTGTGGGTTCAGGACATCTATAATAAACTCAAGCTTCATCAGCATTTCTAAGTTTTTTAACCAAGAAATATTGATTCATGTTTATTATATTTTATGACACTTTACAACAATTTATAACACTTACATTAAGGAATAGATGGGCCGGGATAAAAGCCAATGTAAGTATGAAAAAGATGAAGTGCTGTCAGGAATAGCAACTTTCAAGTATCAGGTACAGCCCTTGTTTTTGCATTTTACCTCACCTATTTAATATAGGATGGAACCCTATAATGATTAATTTTAAAATACAAATTCTAGAAAAAGGCTTGCTGTAGAATGGCCACCTAAAGAACACCTTAGCAACAGTACTGCTTTGATAAAAAGTCATCTGTAAAACATGCTCAAGGTATCTGTAATAAAGAATATATCTGTATATAAATAATATAGCTGTAGTAAATATTGTGCTGAACCCAGATGAAAATGTTCAAGAAATGGTGAGCTTGGGTTCCAAAGTCAAACTAACCACTTAAATTTTTTTTCCACCAGAGCTGATCATCTTAGAAATCAAGATAAATTAGTTAGAAAACCAATTGTGTGAGCTAAATCCCTTGTTGCTATGTTACCATAGATATTTATACAAAAGAAAGTCTCCCACCGAGAGTCAAAATCTGTTCATTGAAATATTCATAAACCAGGTGAAACAAAGAAGCAAATAAGGGTATATGGAGTCTCCACCAGGTTTTTCCTTTACTCTGTGCAATTGCATAGTCCAGCTGCTCTAGGACCAGCAGCCAGATCCATTAATTCCTGAGCTAAATGTTGAGGATTTCTCTCCTGCCATCCCAGCTCATGGGCATGGTCCACATTCCAGCAGTTCTGGAAGTACTGAAGGATCATGTGAAACTGAAATACGGATTGAGGCTGCTTTGTCAGCCTGTCCATGGCACAATGAATCGAAGAACTCCCAAGTTATGGGCAACACTGTGAAAAGAGATGCAGTACATCACTGTCTAATTTTGTGTGCTACTGCTGTTCCCCATTATTCAGTGGAGAATTCCCTCTTTGTGAGAGAGGCACTGTAATAATCCCAAAATGACTAGGCAGGAAAGAAATGTATCTGCTGTTACAGTTTGGAACAGTAGATTGGTAACTGCAGGTGTTAGAAAAAGCTTGTAAATGGTGAGAGCACCAATCTGTAGTATATATTGTCTCTCATTTCCCAAGAATGCTAATTTAATTCTTTAACATTCCTTGATATGCTTTCTCTAGGAACACTGGATTTTCCCTTTGAGCTTCGCCCATATATTTGCCCCTTTTCTGTGGACATCTTGTGTTAATTCTTCACTCTTGCACATCTTTCTGGAGGCTTAGAGCGAAAAAGATATGAATGTTAGGCATTTTCCAATGTGGAAAATGCTAAACACACTGGAACCTTACAGGCTTATTGCTCTATGGAGAGACTTTATGTTTTATGCATGCAAACATTTAGCAAAATGATAAAGAAATGGTCGTGTGGTCACTTGGCTCATGTGATTCATCAGTTTGAAGGCATATATTCTGGGAGAAATATATATTTTCAGTGTCATCAGGCATGAAACAACAGTGAACTGATGTTTTAGGTTGTTACAGTGATAGAAAATCAGCTGAACACAACAAATGTGGAAAAGGGAAGACATGAGATCATCTAACAGCCATCTGACACAGTGAGCCATGGGGGTTGTCCTTTGACAGCGTCCTTTGATGTTCCTATGATGTCCACCTCTCATTTCCTCACCTGTCACCCCTCTACTCATCACTGCAATAATTTTATCTGGGAAGGGTATTTCATATCTTCTTCTTAGTTGTGATGATGGCTTGCACCTACTCTTCAGCAGGGTGTGTGAGCAAGCATCCATCACACAATCTATAACAGCACCAAGTGCATCTTAATCAGAGACACCTCACACATTTGACACAATCAACCAGCAGCATAAAAATTATAAATTATTTGCCTGAATGTATCGCCAAAAGCTGTCATTGAAATTATTGTAGCAGTGCAAGTTTGTGTCCTGGTCCTGCAGCCTGATCATTGCACCCAGGAGTCTTGCATCTGTTCATGGTTCTATTATTTTTTCTCAGTCACAGCAGTTCAGTGGTCCACCTACACGGAGCAGAATGTAAGACCGGGGCCCAAATTTATGTACCATCTGCCCTTGGTCATGCATGCCAACTTTTATAAAAATCAATCACTTTGTCGCTCTGAAGAGCTCCCACGTGAAAAATTCCCCCATGTAAGTTTGGATCTTACAATGCTACATTTTTTTTTAATGATACGTTTTTTACTGGAATTTTTGTGTGTGTGTGTGTGCTAATATTCAATATGACATTATTTTGAGTGGAAGATGGCAACTCAGCCTGAGGCATGACAAAATAGCCAGAAACACACCTCCTGCTGTGCCCCATTGCTTTTATATTGTACTGTTTAATAAGAAAATGACCCCAAGTGTTTGGATGACAACTCTAAAATGGACCATAAATATTCCGTACATAAGGAAAAGCTGAAAGCTAAAGTACACTGCTTAATATTGCTGTGGTACAAAAGGGAATAGGAATACATTCAATTTGCCTAAGTATCTAGTAGTGACAGCAACTAACATTTGTTTAGGACAAACACCAAGTGGATGTCTGTTTGTTAATAAATGAAGGAAAAGAAATATGGGTTACTGTGCAAATGGACATTACAGCACAGATTTTTGTTTGATGTATAAGACACATAAAGAACCCAATTCTGGGCACTGCTAAGTGATTCTTGCAAAATGCTGAGCCCCTGCTAATTTCAGTAGGAGTTGAGCAAGCTCAGCACCTGGCAAGGATGGGTCTATCTATATTTAAATATGGAACGAACACTCATCCAAGTGGATTCACTTATGATAAGCTGATGCAGCCTAGAAATTACATGTTTGGTTAAATTGGGGTAATCACAAAGAGGGAGACGCTCAAATAGGCAGTGATAATTGGTACAACAATGTCTGTTTCCTCCTTCTGATCTCGTGTCCTCCCTAAGGGCTCTCTCCTAGCCTGCATTAATTAAGAGAAGGCATGTGACATTTCTCGCAGCCTTTGACACCAAGATGACCTTTCCCTAGGTTCCTCATGAACCCCTGCTGACATCAAACATGCATTTTACTGTACAGGACCCTTTATCCACCAGACATTCATAAAAAATATAGAATGATGTTCCTGAACAATTATTAGGATGCACAGAAAAAAGTTAGGCTGTTATCACAAATGGCTGAACAGTTCATAGGGAATAATT
Organism: Rhabdornis inornatus; assembly: GCA_013397075.1. Taxonomy (NCBI): domain Eukaryota; kingdom Metazoa; phylum Chordata; class Aves; order Passeriformes; family Rhabdornithidae; genus Rhabdornis; species Rhabdornis inornatus. The sequence continues at coordinate 538,431 of VWZS01009792.1, forward strand.
TGTTTGACTAACAGGAGCTTTTATTTCAGTCATCTAAAGACTTTTAAAAAAATTTATTCCCCACTTGAAATCATGCATTTGCTTGCTGAAAACAAGTATAGGTCATTAGATTTTCTCTCCAGACATCTGTCATGAGTGTGTGGCATTTAAACCTGCAAGACAGAAGGACCAGGGGCCTGGGTTTCCTGAGTGGCTACTGCAACTCTTTTGAATCCAGCTACAAATGAGAAAATAGGTTCACTTTACTGTTCCTTTTAATAAAATTAAAAACATCTATGTCAGGTCTTGCAAAGCTGTTTCTTAGAACATGCAGGAAAATTAAAACCAGAAAGCGCACAGATGTAGTTAAGACAGGTGGAACACTTATCTTTTTTCCCAAATACCCACAGAGCAGTTTCCACCTCTGTTTAATCAGCCACTCTACACTTTATTACTTTTTTATAAACAGCATGGTGCTGCACATTGGGAGAAACGCCCCAAACTTACAACTCCCATCAAAATCACAAGTGGAAGTTCCATTATTTCACCCAAAAAAAAAAAAAAAAAAAATCCCACAAACAAAAAGATGAGCAACAGCAAGTATGTATGTGGCTGCATACTCCCTCGGAGTGTCTGTGCAGCCAGCAAACACAAGGCACTGGCATCTGCTCTGGGAACACGAGGCCCCAGCGTGGGCAAGCTGGAAGGGGCCATGTGAGGCCAGAGCTCATGCTGCTGGTGCTGGTGAATCTTTGTGGGACACCTTGGCTCCAGGTTATCTCAGAACAGCACACTTACCGCTTGGCACATGTTCCCAGTCTGCCAGAGAAGTAAAAAAAAACAAAGTGTGGTGACAGGCATGAGAGAGGCAGTGTTAAGCTACCCTGAAGTATATTCTCTTTGCAGATATAAATCTTCTGGCTTTGTGTGGAAAATGTGCCTAGTAATGGATGGCATCATGGAGAGAAGAAACATGAAATACCTGTTGATAAAACAGGAATAAAAGCAGTCAGTTAAGACACTTCTGCTTCTGCATGAATTTGCTTTTAATTCTGTACTGCTGGCCCCTGCAACAAACAGCTCTCCATAGAGTGTAGTTTGTTATCCTGATGAAACTCCTCCCTGCAGTGATTTGCAGGGCGTTTACAGTGCAATTATCCTTCCTTGTCATTCTTGTTTGTGCTAGCTGAGGGTCAAGCCAGCTTTATGTAGAGCCAGAGAGGAACAAGGGTAAGGCTGGGGTCAGTTCCAGTTCCCAGGGATCTTTCCTGATCCCTGAACTCCTGTGCTCTGCCTTGGAGCCATACTCAGCAGAGTTCCTGCAGTGCTGTGGTGCAGAGCCCTGGTGTGAGAGAGCTCCATGCCATGCCAGTGGAGGGAGGAGTGGGCGCATTCCACCTCTGCACAGACATGCAAGGACAGGGACATTCCCCTGCCAAAGGACAGAGTCTCCACTGAAACCTGAGGTAGCCTTGCATCACAGTCTGGACTCTTGCCCTCACAAATGTTGGTGCTGATGGAAGTACATGAGTCCATGAGTCCAGTCAGACCAACAGCATCCAAAACATGTCCAGAAATATCCCCTGTGACCATTTCCATGTTTTTTTTTCCATTCCAGTGTCTTTTCTGAAATCATGTCCCTACTAGATTCTCTGATATTCAGTTGGACATTGCTGGTACTGTAAACACTTTCTGGCACTTTAGTCAGGCTGTCAGGGAGAGTCAGCGTGACAAAATGGCTCAATCACATGGGGCTGATATCCCTCTTGCAGTGTGCTGCTGTTCCACTGAATACAACAGCAAAGAAATGTGTGTGGGTGGGTTTTGCATTACCTTTTTACCTCTGTTTTCTCCTCTGTGGGCTCTGCTCCTGATCCACAGCATTCTTGCTGTGGGCATCATCCCTCCTCATTGCAGACCTGCTTGCTTGAACGTGGCTGCTTTGTTTTAGCATAATTTCTAGGGGTTCTCCCTTGCTCCCCATTCTGCTTGCCTTTAACAACTCAAATTCAGGCAGACTCTTCTGTGTCAGTGCTTTTTATCCCAAAACACTCCACCTTTTCAGTTGCTGGTTTGTTTCCTTTTTTTGGTGTTTTTTTCTCCTCCCTCCCAGTATCACATGGCAGGTCACTTGCATTAGAGGAGAACTCCTCTACTTCTCTCACTACATGGCACAAAGCCAGTTCAACAAGGCCTTTCTAGATTTGAGCATAGATAGCTGGAATAAAGATATCTCCATCTTTGCTGGAAATAACTGGCACAAATTCTCAAAGGAAGTTCTTAATGAGATTTGAGCTGAAAGGGTCCTCTTTGCACACTTTGTCAGTACATATTGTCACAAAAGCTGTATGGTCACAAAGAGTCCTTGATGAGCCTCATACAGCCATTTGATCATTTATTTTACTATTATCTTCATTCTCAAGAAGTAAAAAAAAAAATTAACATGGCTATTTTAAAATTGCACAAGTACAGAAAGATACATGCTGAGTGGTTTAAAAACATTCTTTTAAAAATCATATATAAATTAAAAGCTGCTTAATTTAAGAATGTATCCTTGGCTGAGGTACTTCATGTTGAAAAGTGGTTACTCAGCATGTAAAGTATCATAAGTACTTTCCATAAGAATTTTTATGACATAACAATTTTTCTTAAATGGTTATTTACCCAATATTTCTGATGGCCATTATAGTTTATCAGATCAATAGTCACTATTCCTAAAAGTCACTTAATTCAGATTTATGTAATTCACATTATAGAAAAAATCAGTAAATGTGTATTTCCATCTGATAGCTTAACAACTCCCTTAAAACTGTTAAGACCCTCTACTCACAGTCCTGTGTATTTCTGTGAAGGCTTTTGCTTTATTTGAATCCCTTAAAACTCAAATTCATGCCACCAAACTTCACCGAGCTGCTGACAAGTCATCTCTGATGATAAGCACTTTTGACAAGTTCTTGAATACTGAGGGGGGCAGGGTGAGACACAGATTTACCTTTAAGAATTTATCAGAATGAAAGATGTGGTTTTGCATCTTTTTTGTTTTCCCCTGATTCCACTGTACTGGAGTGCTGGGTCACAACTGCTGGGTTTTCAGTTGTATGGTTTCATGGACTGTGCTTTGTTCATCAACTGAATTTTAATTAATGGCAAGAATGCCTACTGCCCAACTAGGTATTCTTTGAAGTTTTAAATTAAAATACCTTAGATATTTGGCTTAATGACAGTTTAGTGCCTTAAAATTACAGACTTCATGTTTATACTACAAGCTCTGTCATGCTAAAATTGAATATGCCCATTAGCATGAGTGGAGCAGAATGTTACTTCAAGAAAGATCTTTTTCAGAGTAAGAACTTGATCCTAAAATCTGCAGTCATGGGAGACCAACTCCATTTGATTTTAGTGGGTTTGAGTAGGTGACTAGTGATACTTGTGGGGACACTGCAGGGTCAGGTCTTGTTTTGGTTGCTGTTTGAATGTCAGCTTTTATCAACAGTTACAGCAGCAGTATTAAGGACCTGTACTTCTTTTTCCTTACAACAAGGATACTTCTACTCTATTCTACCCTTTGAAATGTTTATTGAGGTCTGAGACTGCAGGCACCTGAGTGTTTCAGATGTGCAGCAGTCATGTTTGCTAACATCACGCTGTTGAAATTTTGAATGTATAAAAATGAAGAGGAAAAAACAGGGAAAAAAATGCTTTTGCTTGGCTGATTGTGGGGTTTTTTTCCCAATAGCAGCCATAATTGCCACTGTGGATGAGTCTATAGCAAAGATGTGCAGGCACATCATGGGAAGCCAAGTCTCACACAGCCTGAGATGGTTTTCCTTCAGTTCAGGCTGAAGTGAGCTGTGCAGAAAGAGGAAGAGCTGGCTTGTCTCAGCCCAGGCCCCATGTCCTCACAGTTCACATGGCTCCAGGAATGCTTTGGCTGCAAAATAAGCTTGGTCAGCTGACCTGACTGCAGGCTGATTAGGGAAAGGGATGTGTGCAAATAGGGAGGGAGGTAAAATTTGGGAAACGGTTCTGTGACTGAGACGCCCCTTCTGGGGACTGCTGAGAAAGATGTAAATGCACAAACTGTAGAAGAGGAAGCCAAGGGAACAGATACTGGTGCATCTGTAGAGGAAGGCATGTTGATCCAAATTCAGAGATTAAGTCAGAAAGGTTAGGAAATGCAATCGATAAAGTGTGCAGGTGCCATATTTTTATGTGTTTGGATGTTTCTTGAGGCAAGCTGATGTAAGATACAGTTGGAGTTTAGAACCCTTCAAAGGTCATATTTCTGTTTGTTTATCTTGCCACATGTCCCAGAAGAACAGACTGTAATCCTAGTTTACCCTGGGTAAACACAGTTGTGGAGCCTAAAAGTATCTAAACCCTGCAGTCCAATCCTTCTGCAGGTGTTACAGATCCAGACTCAGAAGCCCAACAATGAAGTGAGGATGTAAAGAGTGGGGTGAAGCACAGTGGTGCCACCAAATCAGGGTCAGACTAGACAGCATCTGAGATCCTTCCCTCTGAGTACAGGCAGGGTGTATACCCCGCAGTGGAAATCTCCCTGGGGAAGTGACTGGAGCTTTAAGAGACAAAAAGGGTTTAAAAAAAAAAAAAAAAAGAGAACAAATCCGTGGCTTTGGGAAAGCTGTCTCCAAGTAGTGTTTGACACTGCTTGGATCCCACATTCCACACAGAGCAACTGTTTCCCCCATAGTCATTTATATAATTATAACCTTGCTTCATCCTTTCACCTTCAGAGTGGGAGGTTTTGTAATTCTTGCTAATTTCAGACAGATCTCCCACCGCTTCATGAGGAACATTTTATATAACACAAGTATTGCTGTGTGGCTAATGTCTTTAAAGCTGTGTTTGAATATTTCATGGATAGTAGGTTATTTTCTTTCCTTCAGCATTTGACAGTAAACCAAAGACTTTGTACTGCTCACAGTTAAAATTTGGCCATTTCAGGAAGCAGATGTGACAGGCGCTGGGCCTAATGGGCACTTTACTGGTGGCTGGGTGGTCAGTGCTTGAATAAGTTAATTATTATGCAGATATCAATTGAAACAAAGATAGTGGGACCTGATAGTCCCATAAATGTATCCTCAGGTTCAAACATGACATGCTCAGCAAAGTCAGGCTATGTGTAAGTATATATTTTTTCACTTCAAAAACAAGGTTTAATTGCTGATAGTTTTCCAGCTTTATCTGTTCTTTAAAACCAGGCTGTGGTTTCTTGTCTAGTTTTTGACTTCTCCAGCAGTTCATTAAATATTTTTTTTGTCTTCCCTGCTTTGGCAGCACTTTATCAGTGCTTGAATGAAGATGACATCCAGGAAAACCTTCTTTTTGCTACTAGTTTGCCAGGAGCTGAAACCAGCTTTCTGGTATGATATCAATAAAACCTGTAATTGGAGAAAAGGTACCCAAAAAGGATATTTTTTTACTTTGTAAACAAATAAGAGATGTGAAGTGGTAAGCAGAAAGCAGTCAAGTGCACTATGAATCACTGCAGGGGTGCAAACAAAATTCCTTAATGACAGAGTTCTCACTGACAAATTCTGTTTGTTTTTGCCTCTAGAGCTGTCTATGCTAATGACAAGCAACTCTGCTTGGAACTTATTTGCATGAAGTATTGTACAGTGCACACTGTGCATGAGTGGATAAAAGAAAGGAGGCAAGGCTAGCCTGGGACTGTATCCCCATGACAACCCCACTTAATGAATTACTAAGAACCAGGAGAATATTGAACAAAATGTCCCTTCCAGTATAGCTAGAGGAGCACCAGTGTGGACATTGTCACACAGCACTGCTGGGAACAGAGATTTAGGGAAAGACCTATGGATCTTAGGGATTAGTCTGATTAAACGTAAGTTTCCACCTCTGAGCTAATCAACTTTGGCTCCACCTAGTAGTGGGAAATACATGAGTTCATTCTGCCAGATGAATTTCCTATTGAAGAAAATTATAAGGGGAGTCTTTACAGATTGGTTCAGATTTAAACATTTCTACTAGAGATACCTAAAGTAAGGTGCCATAAATACTTAACCCCCGCTGTACATTCTCTGCTATGCTGGAATATAACTACAGAAAAATTCAGGGACAATAAAGCTGTTTTGAATGAAAAAAAAAGGCATATCATGCCAGTAGGATTGTTATACTAAATCAGATCCTTCTTTTTCCCTCAGACTGCTGATAACCTAAGTGAGTAAAGTTCCCTCACTGTAAAAGAATGCATGTGAACACACAGAAAATGAAATGTCCATTTCATTTTGAATAATTGGTGTGTCAGTGATTCACAGCCCACAGTGAATTGAGATGTATTTATTTAATGGCTTAATAATTTTAATGATTCATTTTACTTTAGATTAGAAATTCAATTCAATGTCTGTGGCACACTTCAGACTCAGAAGCAACTGGCTGCAAGGTTTTGTTCTCACACTTGGCAAGTCAGAGCCCCAAAACGTTTCTACAAGTAGCTCTGTTGAGGCAGGTGGGACTGCTGAAAACATGAGAAGCAAAGTTGGGCTTTGTACAGTAATTTAAATGATGCTCAGTTGCTTAATGCATTGATAGGCTATGTTTAAACTATGGAATGAGGAGCTGGTGTCTACTCTGCCTGGACTCCACATTGGGATGAAATCCAGGTGTGCAACTTTCTGCCTCGGACTCAACAGCACCCTGGTGCCTGTTGGAAGAGGAGGAGTTGGAAACTGGGGTGCTTTCTGACAGGTCCTCACCACAAAGCACTCAGGATGTGGGCAGAAAAATGCATCATCTTTCAGGTTTTGTTGAGTTGTAGACTGAGCTTTTGTGTTCAGTCTCCATTCGTGATCATGTGGTAAGTGGCTTTTATTTGAAATCTGAAAGTGTAAAAGCAATTAGACTTAAAATTTATTTTCTCTCAGATGGGCTGGTGTCTGTAACAAATTCACACACAAGTCACTGTAGCAGTAGTGACTGAGAAGACAAGCAAGCATTTAATTAATTATGAGTATTAATTTTTCCCATAGATGTGCCCTGTTTGGTCTGGAGAAAGTTTGGAGTGGAGGAAGGGAGAAACTAAAGAAAAGTTTGTGTTACTTGTGGGTTGTATGGTTAAAGGCAACATCTTAGTATTCAGAACTCTTGGGCTGCCAGGCTACTTAAACACTAAGTAAAAAAAGAAAAGGTTTTAACTTGGCTTTTTTAAAAAAAGAAAAAAAGAGAAATAAAACCCAGTAAATTTCAGGGCAAGAACTGATCCATAATCACCAGGATTTTCAGTTTTACTAAATGTTTATGAGCATAAGTCAAAACAAGTGATCACAGTTGTAATGTGAAGATTCCCCAACCTGGACTTCATCCAGCACCTGGAAATGGAGTTCTGCATTTCCAGATTCCCTCTTCCTTAAGTATCCATTCAGTATCCCACCTTACAAAAGAGCTTCTTCTCCAAGCACCCATGGTGAGACAGAGGAAAATGAAACTGATATTAAACCCTCATATTCAGGGGAATGGACAGTTTATTCCTGTGCAACTAGTCTGGAAGCTTTCATGCTGAACTACTGTTTATGAACTCTAAAGGAACTTATTTCAGTTGGATAATGGTTAATTTACAGCCAGAGCTTAAAAGGGCAGAAAAAGATAGCAGCACAATTGGGTTCAGTGCATGATGGGGAAAAATAAATATCTCTCAGAAAGAGATATCTGAAATTCAAATCACACTGAGATGCAAAGAAAGCTGTGGAAAGCAGTAGGAGGGTGATTGTATTCCAATTAGATTTCTTCTGCTCATATAAAACAGGCTTGGACTGAAAGTTAATCATCTGATTTATGGATCTTGGGAGGAGTGAAACCTTATGAACTCCTGAACAATGAGAGGCAAATGAGACGGAGGGGAAGAAAAATGGAATATTTCTGACTGTGCTTCTGGGGAAAAACAAAGACAACAAAGTCTAAACATGCTCTTGGGTTAAAAATTTACCTTAGTACTATCCTCTTGCACTCATGCTTGTTCTATACCAAAATGTTGCCTTTTTGAGCAAAGCAGTCAAAAGCAACTCACGATTTCACATGTCACAATCTTTTGGGCACATGATGAATATGTTTCTACAAGGTTCCTGCAAGGCCTCCCAGAACTATGTTCCTATGGTGGATTAGTTCATTTATATGATTGGTCATAAGCAATCTGACATCTGATCTGAGCTGCTGTCACGTGTAAAAGTGTGTCCATTCCTTAGCTGAATCCTTTAAAAGCATTCCATGTGCGAATTGTATGGAAATTACTGCCAGCCAAAGGGGATTTGTGTAACGGCCATGCTTGGTGACAGGGTTTGGAGCACTGTCAGGTCAGTGACAGGAGGACTGCCTGGCACCAGCTAGTATCCACTTATGTGTTCTTGTTCTTCCTTCAATTAATCCACCAGTAACTGGCCCTCAGAAATATAATACCAGGGCATTTGTGAAATGACCGAGAGAAGAGATGTGATGATGTACCACAGATGCCATTTCTTTCTGCCATTCTTGAGTTTCGAGCTTCTGCCCAGACCTGCTGCTGGGACTGATGCAGCAAAACTCAGTCCAAGCAGGACAAAGATGGTAATGGTAAACAGAGGGAAGTAGTCTCAAAATTTTGCAGCTTTTTTCCCTTAAGATGAAGACATACCTATGACCGGTAAGTCCCATCCATGGTTAGGTCACTTATTGTCCACCAAAATTATCCATATTATTCATAGATAAAATACTTTTCTTCATCAGGTTTTACTAATGATTCTAGTTCAACCCTAAGCCAGGCTGTCTCTAATCTGGAGCCCCCTTTCCACTGCGCTGCAGTCCTCCTAGTGTCGGCCTGAACTCTCAATGGGTTATTTAGCTGGATTATAATGCAGGATGAATGTCTGGCCCAGACACCCAGGTAGAACCTCAAAGTTTGCAAGCTGACATCTGGGCATCAGTTATTAGTACCTTTTATGCCTTCAGTGAACGTGTTCCAACATGAAGTTCTTTACAGCCTCCAGGAGGTGGGGAATGCTCTCTCTTTACCAATAAAGGACCTTTCCCCTGGTTTCTGTGTTAGTTTGCACAGAGTGCTGAGACAAGATCAAAATTTGGATCCTGATTTTCATTTCCTGGTCTGCATACCAAATACATAAACCTTTTCCAAAGACCTGTTGATAATCTTCTATCTTAACTACAGACCCAGTGCAGCTTCCCACTTTTCAGTGGGAAAGGACTGATATCTCTTTCCCAGCCAGGGACAAACACTGACATACATGTTAACATTTTTCTGCTGCTGCTTTTCCCCTGTGCAACAGGAAGCAGAGTTTATCCCCTAATTTATTATTTCTATAATCTTAATAGGGACTATTTATAGTCTGAAATTGTATTTAGCAGCTATCTGTTCCCTATGCTGCTCCATACATGCCCTCATCCCTGACCTGAAGTAACCATCCTTTCTTCACAAAAAGGAGGTTTAAATATTCATGCTGGCTAGTTCTTGAAGAAGCTCTTAATTGGCATCACAATCTCCCACACAGAAGTGGTTTATTCCTCCTTTAGACTCTCAGCATTTGAAATATTTACTATAGTCAATGAGGACACGTCTCACCTCACAGGAGATAAAATCTACTTCTTGAAAAAAATTTCATGTGTTCAGGCTTGCATTTCTGAAGAGCACTGCAACTTCCACTGCTTGAAATGCAAAATGGGACATACCCAAGACAGCACTGTTGGCATGTTAGGCTATTTTTTTATTTCTTTTAACTGTGATCGTGTTGCCACTGGGGTCACAAGAGGGAAGGTGTAGAAGTCCTGGTGATGGGAAAGCTACATTCCTTCCTGTTTTGGATTCCTGAGGCTTCTCAGTCATCCATTCTTTCTGGTGACTGAGAACTGAGGACTTGAACCACCACCACATGCACTGGCATCCTGTACTACCTGGGATACCCCAGGATGGTATCCAGCCTGGGATTCAAGTGCCACTCCATACGGCCCCCAATCCTCAGCCAGATCTGCCAGCTTTGCAGGATGCTCCCAACAGCCCACACTGAACTGAACTGTGACCCCTGAACCCTCTTCCCCCAGCTGCACCACCTAATCTCCTGCTCTTCAAATGGAACAACAGACACAAAGAGCTAAAATGTTGGTGCAATTCATGAGCTTCCTTCTTCAAAAGAAATTGTACACCCCACCACCTAGTCATAGCAATCTGCTGAACAAGCACCTAGTGTAGACCAATAAACGAGAAGAAACTCAGGGGTCAGTACAGGTCATTATTTTCACATACCTTTGAATAATGAGGGCATCACATGTCAGCCAGAGGAGAACAAAATGTCACATTCTCTAGCTAAAGGTCATCATCGGTCATAGGTCATGGAAGGGAGGCCAGGAAATAACCTATGAGGTTAGGATGAGTGCACAAAGAAAGGGCAACAAATGTCAATGAAAGCATGCAGCTGTTGTGAGATGAAACAACTGAGGCACCCTTTTGTGCTGACACAGGCTTAAAAAATGTCTTTGCTGACATTTTTTTTTTAGCTGGCACTTTTATAGGACATTGACATTAATGTACCCAGCCCTGAATTAGCCTTTTCTGAAAGCAACAGTTTGGAAGTTAAGTGCAGCATTTTCCAAAGAATCATAAGCATGACATTTTTATTTCACATGATTGATGTTACAGTGGACTTCTAGCACCAAATTCTGGTTTGATTCTCAATCACTGCATCTGTGCAGTGTGATAGCAATCAGAAACAAATGGAGGTGGCAGTCTGCATTGCAAGAAAGGTCTTCTGGAAATTCTTTCTGCCTTTACCAACACTCAGATGTGTCATTTCATGTTTAATACATTGCATTTCATTTACCTGATTGTTTTAATTCACGTATTTCAAAAAAGGTTGATTTCAGGTTTGCCCCTGCAGTGGTGACAAGCACTTGCAGGGTATTCATACAGGAAAATAATAATGAACAGTTCAGGAATGTGTGGAAATATGTCCAAACTGAGAGACAATTTCTGATGAGTGAGCTGCACACTTGACTCATCTGTCTTCTCCTTTCTCTTTTGCTGAACGGCAGCACAATACCTTTTTCTCTTGTCATTGTGTATAAACCTAACAGTCTCCATGAAATAACATGATGATGCCAGGAATGCATGTCAGATGAAGGATTTCTGCATCTCCCATGCCTATCTTCCTGGACAACACATGCAAAGAGACTGTCAAAAAAAACCCCACCAAATCAGGAATGCTTTGCATTGGTATCTTCACTGTGGCTGGGAAACTTTGCAACATGAAAGCCTTCAAAAATGGCTTAAGTCATTATAAGATTCCTATTGTGAAATATTGTATATTTACATTAAATTACAGAGAAGTAAGAGAGTGTGATCCAGAGAGAGAGAATGGTAAACTGGAATGTACAATTGCTGCCTCTTATTTTAAATTTTTCCAGTTTGTTATTTTATGGCGTAAAACTGAGAAAAAGACCCTCTCTCTGCTTCAGTACTGCTTCCTGATCAAAGAACACTGACATCTGTTTGGAAATTCTCAGGTGACACTAACTTTCAAATTATTCCTGTTGCTGACTTGGCAGCAAGTTTTTCTTCAGAGGTTTGATAGTTGATGTGAATAGTTGGTTTCTTGGATCACTTTATATTTAAGAAATTGTTTAAAAACAAAATAAGAACGCATCCCAGCTCAAGGGTTCCAGTTTTGTTCTTTACATTCATCATTGGCTGCAGTTTCTGATCTGAAACTCACACCCCTTTTTTTGGGATAAATATCCTAAACCTGTTTTTATTTCTTTGTTTGTTTGTAGGTTTGTTTGGTTTTTAAATGAGGTCAGACTTAGTTTTGCAAAGATGCAAACACCTGCTCAGATTTGCACACCACTAATCGTCCTAGGGAAGCCACAAATATAACTCAATGCAAGCCCTCAAAAATCTGATCATCAGTGCTTTGGTCTCTGTCTGTAACAGGAAATTTAAGGGATTTTTCCCTGTAAATTTCAGCAGGAGTGCATAAGAATGAGGCATGTATGCAAATTCTAACAGACTAAATAATCATTTCAACAGACTATATTCTGACTGGGCTTATTTACAAGCTGGATTTGTTTAAATTATGTTTTCTCTCTATTCACTCTTCCTTGTTTTGAGTGTGTGATTGGCCACCTAAGAAACATGCCATTCTTTCAGCTGTCAGGTTGACTGAATTAGAGAAAACACTTCTCAGGAAGGTTTGAGTAAAATGTGCTTGCAAGAGTGTTTGAGTTTAGAACACACTTTCTCCAACATTCCTGTAAACAAAAACAAAAAACATTCCTGATTAATGTTAACAGAGAAGAGGCTGTAACATATTCAAACGTGGCTGAATTGAAGTTTCAGAGTTTACAAACACTCCCACAAAGCATTTACCCATTACTCCCTCTATCTATGTATAATTCTGCTCTCAGTAAGCTCAGAGGTTCTAGGGTTTTTTATTCTGAGTATGTGCAAAGCAGTATCCAAGAAGATTCCTTTCCTATCACAGTTCTGTGCTTTTCCTACTCTGTTTAAACAGATCAATTAAATTACAAACAAAATGAACTGGCTTTATGGTGTCAGAAGTTAATAGTCCATGCATCAGAGATTTACTTTTCTTTTTATTACTTAAGACCAAAATAAGTTCATTTTGGTCAGAAATATTTTAGAAAAAATGCTGTCCAAATCCGAAAGGGTTCTTATTTTT
>VWZS01009792.1:551117-600191 GCA_013397075.1 Rhabdornis inornatus
TAGTCTTTGCCAAGCCTGAATTCTGATTCAGCAGAATCAATAAATAAATAAGATTGTCTTTAGGTTGAAGGAAACTGCAGTCAGTGTGCTGCTGTGACCCATCGAACAAGCAAAGGGCACTGGCCAATGCAGTCCATTTCATTGTCATTACTGGTATTATGGTGGCTCAGGGCAACACCCAAGGAAGGTGAGTCAGAACTCCACAATAAATATTGTAGATCAAATGCTGAAGAAGCTTTGCCCTTACAAGTACATTATATAATACTAAATATATATATGCGCCAGTGCTGAGTTAAAAAGAAGTCAGTGACTTTAACATGTCATATCTATATGGAGGTCATTGAACCTTCTTTGAAAAGTCATTTTTTTTCTAATGTCATCTGCTTTTCTCATGATTTTTGTCCCCCTCAACCCATATAAAATTGATGTGTATTCAATCTTGAACTAAGCAGCTTGCAATTATTGAGATATGTCTAAGGTCAGAGCTTACAAAAAATTCATAAGGGAAGCAGCAGGCAAAAAAGAGAGGGTTTTTTTTTAAAGAGAGTTCAGGAGCCTCTGTATGAATTGGGCATGACATATTCATGTTACTGACTTCATTTATTTAATGTGGCTCCAAATAATTGATACCACTACAGTGATAAAAGTATAGAGACTTCACTGCCAGAATTGTGATAATGAAGAGCCTCCCTGCTGATTTCATTCATGGGGCTGTTAGTCTGCTGGGAAGGACCTCTGATGAAAACTGGGCTGCAGCAAATGCCATAAAATAATCAAAGGCACAGAGCCCTTTACCTGAGGGGAGCTCGGTCAGGGAGTGATTCCGGACAGCAGAGAGAAAAGAGGGAAAATTGCATTAGCGGACACACCAGGCATAGCTTTTTAAAAAATCTGATCCAAATTGTGAGGACTGTGTTATGTACAGAAATCTTCCACATCTTCGGAACAGATCAAATTACATAGCTCCAACAGTTAGTTACCTGGTATACCAAAAGTGCTTCTTACCCCACTGAATGCAGTCCAAACTCACTTCATCCTCATCTATCAGCCATTTATTCCCTCTGCCTCAGACCCTGAGCTCTCAGAAGCTGTGGCTTTCTTTTTGTTATATGCTTAGCACAATGGGCTCCCTGTTTGGGCTATAGAAAACAATTCTGTAGGCTCAAGATAGCCTCACAGTGCTGAAACACAGCTAATGTCAAGAATCCTAGAAAGGAACTGAATATTAATATGAATCTAAAATCCTTTCTAAGCAAGGACCTCATTTGTCAGCTCTGCTCATTTGTTTCACTTCATGTAAGTGTGTCAATGGTTGATTAAAATTCATAAATGTGCAGCAGAGTTACTGGATAAATGTTGAGTTATTGTTTACATATCAGAGTGCAGTGAAGGCAGGAGGCTGGATGTGGAAAACTGTGTCAGGAGGAAAGGACCATGGTGTGAGTCATTGCCAGGACAGACTCACCAAACAGTCCACAATGTCCCTGTGCAAACTCTGCTAGTGATTAATTATGTTACAATACCAAAAACAAAAACAAACAAAAATGCAGCCTTTTCTTACAGCCCATGTTTACTGAGCTTCAGCTTCCAGTGACTACATGTCTTGACAATTTTTTTCCTACTAGATAAAAGCTTCTGCCATCAGAAATCTCTTGTCTAGGTGATTGAGAATTATCAAGTTGCCTAGATTCCCCTTGCTGTGCTTTCTCTTTATTACATCTATGTTACCCAGCTGTCTTTATGTCTTCAGATGCAAAATCTGGGTCACAGCACTCTGTGTCTTCCAGTCTTGAAGTTATTGTGCAGTGTTTAAGGATAATTCCATCCCGTGTCTTCAGCTACTCTTCCAAAACTACTACATCAGCGGCTCTGGTAAAAACTTGTCATGAATAACCCCTTACTAATCTTAAAACAAAAGGCATTTCAGGTTAGTTCATAGGCACCTTGAAGTCCTGCAAATGGGTTGTTGGGATATACCCAGAGATGCCAAAGTCACAGCTGTTGAGTGCAGTTATGGGTTACACATACTGAAGTGGATGCAGAATTAGAAAAGGCTTTTGCTTCTGGAGTTTAACTTGATTTTTTAATTATATACCTTGGTGTGCAGTGTCCTTTCGATTGGACAGATGGACAATTGCAGAATAGTGCCGTATCTATGCTTGCAACAGAGTCTGAAAATGGTGTGAACAGAAGTTGCCTCTGGGATGACAAAGATGGAGCTATTGCAAATGGGGCTCAGAAATGCCATTTGCAACTGCTCTTTGGGAAAAGGATTCAGAGAGAGTTGTTTACAGCGCTGAATCTCAGTATGGGATAGAACTGCAGCACACATCGAGACACCTTCCCATGGCTGAGTGAGAACAAAAACACCAACACAAATAGGCAACAGTGAACATAGTGTGCCATCCAAATATTGCCACTAACACTGCGCTGGCTGCACTTCTGTTGACAGAGCTTTCTCATACAAGAGGGAGAAAATTTGGGCAAGAAAGGCACAGTGTGATGTGCATGTAATGATACCGCTGCTCTCATCTCTGTTCTTTAAAAGGAAGAAATTTAGACACTTCTTCCCATTACTTAAGCTGTTGCACTTCTAAGACCTGGGCCTTGCCCAGAGTGCAAGATTTATATTGCTGAGTAAAAGAGGGCCAGGGAGCAGCTAAGCACAGGCTCCAGACTGGGGATGCTGCTGAACGGATCATTCACATCTGTCTCTGTCTGGCACCTCTCTGATGAGCTCTGCCCAGGGACAGTTTGGATTCTCTTTGGGAGGTTGCTGACCCCAGTGATCTTGGCTAACAATGACCTCACTGCACTGAGTCTGACTTCCTCCAAGCCTACACAGTCCTCTGCTGCACCTTGGCACCCTCCAGTACAACAACCCTGTGGCAAAGCCCTAAATCATCCCTTGGGTGGTCTGTGGCACTGCTGAACATGCTTTCAACCAGTGTCCCTGTCCCAAACAGCACGAGAGGCACCCCACAGGGCTGGGGACAGAGGACCAAGCACCGTGCAGTGATGGAACAGCCAGTCTGCTGTGGTGGGCCAACAGCCCTAATGAGCTCAGGAGCAAGCCAGTCAGTGCCACTCCACCCTTTGTGCCAGGTACTGTCCCCTGGCTCTCCTTTCCTTGGTTGTGCAGAATCATCCAAACTGTCCAAAGGCCAAACTCAAAAGCCCACGGCTATCCAGCGAGATTTAACTTTGTTAAATGAGTACATCTGGGGGTTAGGCATTCACCTGACAGCAAGAACATTCTCAAAGAGAACTTCATCATTATGTTAATCCAGCCAGGAGAACTGCAATGGTTAATTTACAGTGATGTAGGCTGAAAGTTTTCATTAAAGCCATTTCTTCCTGGCAAATTTAATTATGACATTATTTGAATAGATAATGAGAATTAAATTATGCTATTTGAATAAATAACAATAATATAATGGTAACAATTGCAATTGAAAAGCAAAAGAACACCACAGCAAAACAATGCCTTGCTTCTGAAATATTATACACCAAATGTTTTGCTTTATTTAAAAAAAAAAAAAAAAAAAAACGGTATTAGAAATAGAAAATAAAAGGATCCAAGGAAGGACCTAATGTCAACATATTTGGATTTAAACATTTTGGGCAAAGCAATTATCTTCAGTACTTAATTTTTCCCAATGTTTGGATTACATTTTGGGTTTGTCCCCACTTAATTTAATGTGGATACTTAATATGATCTTTTATATGTTAAAATTTTTCAATCCTGACATTTTTAATGGAATGGAAAATCCATTTGACAATCGACTTTAATTTGTACGCTTTTGAACTGTTGTATCAGCTTTTGGCTTCTCGCTCATAATGTCACTTAGCCGTGGCACTCTTCGTTCTTGAAAGAACAACTATTACAAATACACAATACTTTTAAAGCACCAAAGGGTAGGTGAGCACTGTCTGTGTTCCCTTGCATAAACTAGCTGCAGGAACAGGGCACAGAGAAAAACAAAAACACCAGCTACAAGGCTTCTCCAGGGCAAGCTCCTGTCCATTGGCACTTGCTATGCTCACTCCTTGAGCAGGAGCAGTCAACACAAGTCAGCTCCACGGAAATCACTGCCACTATCAGGCTGGCTAACATCAAACTGGTACCCTACAGATTAAGAGCCTGATGCAATTTCATCTTCAAAATGACTAAGTCAGGACTTGGAGTGATTGCTCTGGAAAGCAGAGGTTCAGCTAAAACTAGCTCCAGTTGCCAGTAATGTATTGATTTAGTATGCCAGCTAAAGCATCGATTATCTTCTGCCTGATTCAGCCCTCTGATTTCTATCTACTGGAAGAGCAGAAAACCCTCTCTCGTGAAAATTATTTCTGCATCCTCCCACCAAATAATCTCCCTCTGAATTTAAGGAATACTTCACTATAGTTAGAGTCACTTCAAATGACCAGAGCTTCATGTTTCTCAAGTAAGGTTTCCAGCAAGAGTTGCACATATTAATAGGGTCAATTGAGGGCACACCTGCAAATGCAAGGGTATTGACTACAGGCAAGCTAACCTCTCTGGGCATGATCTAACCCATCTAATCCACTGCCCTTTTCCCCCTTAGTAATAAGGCAGCTCGACTCCTTAAGGAATTTGTTTTAATTTCTTTTACATTATGGACATTTCTTCCTGATGCTACTATATGTTAGATTTGCTAAACATTAGTGTGGTAGTTAGATAATTTTTTAAAGCTAATTGTATTTCTTGTGCTAATGAATTATTCATAGATAATCATATAAATCCACTCTCCACATTGATGTTTTATTTTGCATACTAATCTGAACATTTTGCATTTTCCAGGTTTTGATTTTCAGATGATCTTTGATATTGCCCTATTAAAGAATATAGGGGTTTAGTTGCCCTTGGTGTTCTGGGCTTTTTTAATGCAGCCAAATAGTGAATACATTTAATTAATATATGAGACAGGTTTTGTCTCAGGACATCTTGTCCAACAAACCCTCTGGTTGTTGCTTACCAGGGGCTTTCAAAAGATTTGCTAAGGACTGATGTAGATATCTCTGCAGGTGATACACAATACCTGTGTACCAGTTTTCACACCCTAACTTTTACTGTGCAGTTTTTTCTACTAATTTAATGCAGTCAGAAGCCTCAGGAAAGTAATAGAAAGGGAAGGATGCTACCTTGATCTAGAGAACAAAGCACTGGCAGTTTTATAATGCTAGGGGCAGACTGAACATCACCATACAATTCAGGCAATGCATGTAGTCATTATGTCCAATATCTGCTCCCTCCTGTGCTAGAAACAGTTTATGTTTTCAAGGTTCTCAGCAGCTTCAATCAATACAATGGCTTAAAATTCAAATGGTGAACAGTCTGTGCTGTTTAATTACAATTTTTTAGGATTCAGTATTGGATGAGAGTGAGTTAAAGTTGTGTCAAGGGAAGCAATTCTGCAGAAATTTGACTAGTAAGCCTGCTTTTGCAGCAGTTTTGGTATTTGCAAACCTCAGTCACAGCAAGCTTTACCCATGAGGATTCCTACTGGAACTACTTAATATTATCAAGTTGGTGGTTAAAAGATATGCTGAAAATTACACCGTAGTTTATACATTTGCATCATGGTTTTATACCATGTTGAAAGCAGATTATTTTTCAGTAATACAGAGATCAGGTTTTTAAAATAAGAATAATTTATCTTGAAGAATAGGGAAACCATTGTCCAACAAGATCTTATTGAAGCAAGGAGATTTCCTAAAAGAAATTTGCTGTCAGCCTGAGGAGCTGAGGGGTATATGGCCCATGAGGTGGAGAAACAGAAAGTGAGCTTTCTCTGAAGCAAGCTGTGAAATCCTGACCTGGTGTTGTTGATAGGAAGCTGTTCCTGACTTCTGGAAATGCAAACCTGATTCTGTATAGAACAACAGCTTTGGCTCTTATGAAAGCATAATTAGCCCAGAGGGACAACTTTTTAGGGGAACTGAAAGATTGGACAGTCTTCCAGACCAGTCACTTGAAATTTGACCATTGCATTTTCAG
The DNA here is from genome assembly GCA_013397075.1 of Rhabdornis inornatus. NCBI lineage: Eukaryota > Metazoa > Chordata > Aves > Passeriformes > Rhabdornithidae > Rhabdornis > Rhabdornis inornatus. The sequence goes on from VWZS01009792.1 coordinate 557,137, forward strand.
CATTGAAGTCTCCCACCCCTCAGAAACATCAGGAGAGGTTTTGCAGAGGTAGAAAATCACTGCTACACAGCTGGCTAGGTGAACACTATCTGATGCAACTTTTGCTAACATGCACAGATTTTGTGATCACGACTATAACCAGGGGGCTGAGGGGAAAATGTTAATTAATCTGAAGGAAAAAGATATTGCCAGAGGCCAGCTGCTGTCTGAATTGATAGAGTAGCTCCAGCACTGTAATTTGCAAGCTGTAGATCCGGCAAGACTCCTCTCCACAGCTTTATCTCTCAGGCACCTCAGGAGTGCTTTAACTGCTGTCAGAGAAAAGCTCAATTCTAACAATAACCTTCTTGGTTTAGAGGCTGGCCAGAGTAAGGGTCTGTCTGCAATGTGGCTGCAAACTGGCTGGGGATGTAGGCTTTGTCTCACTATGAACTGTGTGCTATTGTTAGCAAATACCCTATGAACTTGTATCAGGGTTTGGAATTCAGTGCCCAGCCCTTCCCCTCATTGAGCAAGCCCAGAAATAACAGGTGGTAAGGGAAAAACAAGGGGATGCAGTAATGATGACCAGGCTGCACCTCTGTCATGCAGAGATCTGTTTTGCTTAAAGAACTTCCCCTGCAGAATGTGGTTTCTGAGAGAAAAGAGCCTAGCCTGGCTTTCAGGTCCCTCAGGAGCACTGCTGAAGAGACAGATCTTGTCAGTGAAGTTTGGCATCATCCAGACTATAAATATAGATGCTTGATTGCAGGTTTGAGAGTTTTCTTTTCAGAGTCCAGTTCTAGTTTTTAGACTTTTTATCCTTAATTCTGCCCTTTGAGTAGTTGTGTCAAGCATAGCACTAAACAATTCACTCGCTATTTTAATAATATGGGTCTCTAATCACTGAAACAAATGAACCGAAGTAACTTTCAATTTAACTTCGATCCTTATCTTTCAGCTTGCTTAAATTTCCTAATCCTGTGCCTTTCCAACATCAAGAGCTCTATGCCTAAAGGAGCTGCAATTCATAGACATGTCTGGATCAGAGAAGCTTATCTCCTTAACATAATACCTACCATATTGGTAAGCCTAAAGTTACATATATTTAAATATTTTGTATACATTCTATAAACAAATTTTAAAATATTTGAAAATTAACCATTTGAAACATTTAAAAGTGTCTCTGATAATTTATCACCTAATCTTATACGATGAACTGTTGGAAAGAGCTAAATATGTAGTAATTAGTCTAATATCTAATCAAATATTGCATCGTTATTTTAATATGTGACAAGGGTTGCATGTTAAATTTATGTCATCTCAGAGGGACTTGTTTATAGGATTTCCAGAAGGAAAAATGAAGGACCTTGCAATCAATGGCTTTGAAGCTGAGAAAGAGTCACCATGAGGTCACTCTTCGACAGATAAATGATGAATTTTTAAGGGTGATGCTTTATTCTGTGACCTTTTAACTTTCATAACGGCCCTTGTAGCAGAGAGCCACGAGCTTCAGGAAATAAGTGAAATGTGAAAAACAGAAAACAAGGCTTTTTATTTGACCTGCTTGTTAGGAAAACTTTTTGTGTGCAGACTAAGAAAAACCTTGGATTGGGGTTGTTGCTTTCCAACTAGCATCAGAAAATAAAGCTTGCATTATGTCAAACTCGTCCTAATGACTAGGACTCTTCATGTTCGTGTAAAAGCAGCACAGTTTGACCAGGACCATGAGGTAATGTACAGTAAATAGAGGATGATGTTAGAGAAGAGATCTTGCTGACAGGAATAATGTGATTCAGCTGCTAATGACTCAGGGCTTTAAGAAGTGTTTTGGAGTCGACTTCAATTTACAATTCTCCTTTGAATTGCACTTGCTTATCATTAAAGCCTCCCAGCTGAAAGCCTCTCTCGTACACCTCAGGACAGGATAGCATCCTGCCAGGAAGAGATGTGGATAGTGTTTCACTCAGATTGATAAATATTCTCACACGTACAATAAAGCCCCAGTTGCCATGGATGGACTCTCCCTTGGCCACCCAAGGTGATGGCCAGCCCCTCCTCCAGCAGCCAGCCCCTGTGTCCCTGGATCCAGGGCACATCTGGCTGTTCCTCTCGGAATTTCTGAACTTTGGTCATCTTCAAAAACAGTCCCTGGCGTGTGCCCATTTTTTCCTGCCCAAATCTGAGGATTATTACTCCATCTTGAGTCTCTCTCCTAGAAACTGGGAAGGCTGCTGGCTGCTAGGGAGGCTATTGGGGTTTTCCTGCTTTTGCCTGCAGTTCTCCCAGTCTCAGAACTTTTATTTCCAGTGCAGCCCTGGGTCCTCTCTGGCCTCCCACCTTTGCCTCTCACACCAGTGTCATGCACATCTCTGAGAGGTGAAAGAGGCACTCCTAGTGATTTTGGTTGGTATTTTTTGTATCCAGAATTTGCAGTGTCCTCTATTTTCCAAAGCTGGTTACAGTAGAGAAAGAAAACAGGGAACCAAAATCTCCCTAAAGGCTGAGCAGGAATAGGGAGGAGAAGACTGAAATGAAATATTTCTGTCCTAGAGAGCAATTCCAGTATTTCAGATTTTTTTGCCCATTCTTGATAAAAAAACTACATATACTAAAGTTCCCTGCAGAAAATTTATTTCCAACCCCTACAAATAATTGAGTAAAACTAAAATATGTATTTCCTGATTACCTAACTAAATATTTCCTAACACTTGTTTTTAATTTCATCTTATCAAGCTGCTCCTACAAGTCCAAAATCCTCTCAAATTTAAGCTGAGCCTTTTCATTTTTCTTGATTTTAGTGAGACTTCTCTCAGGTCCTGAAAAAATTGAGAATAGAGATATTGAAAAGCTTCTGCTACAGCCTGGGTTTCTGGGCTCTCAGCCATATTGCAAAACTGTCAAAACTTTGTGGTCTGCTGAGTCTGTGGTAGTCCGTATGGAAAGGCCATCCTGGAAATCTTGACTCTAGAAATCTGGATTCCTTAGTGGCCTGTAGGCAGGAAGCAAAGCAGTTTCCAGTGGCCACCTTTTCTAGCAGAGCTTCATCTAAATTCACATATTTCTGAAAAACATCCTGCTATTGACAATTTTATATATTTAATAGAAAAGGAAACCTGACCTGGCTTTGTGGAAATTTCCAGATATCTCTGTACATTGCACGGATGGGAAAGAACTATGAGTGTCTGCAAAATCAGAGACCAACTTTTGAAATATTCCTCATTATAATAACGCTTCAGTTTGCCTATCTATAAATTGTGGACAATTTAAACGAGCATTGGACCTCTCAACCTCATTAACATCTGAAGAGTGCTTGAGCATCACCGGATGTGCAAAGAATGTCTCTTCTCCTGCCTGCAATGGCAGATGTTTGTGATGCTCTGTGAACCTACAGACCTCACTCGTCTGACTTAAAACTGTAGTTGGGTGGTTTTGATGTCTTAGGCAGATAACTCAAACTCCCCAAAGTAGAAAATCAAGTTGAAACTTATTTCTTTCATGTGGTGTCTTAGGAATAGGTGCTGTGGGTGTTACGTTAAAGTACAGGAGACTTCTGCTTTTGGAAAATACCTTTAGCACAGTCTGTGTGGGTAAGAAGGATTTCCCTGCAATCTTTGATTCTCTTATTTTTCACAACCAATTATGGTCTTCTAAGATGAGACTGTGTCAATGGGCATTCTTGCAAGTTGGGAAAGTTCATGTTTTGGGCTCAAAAGAGATGTGATTCCTTCCTTTCTGTCTGTAAGGGGTAAGCAGTTGCTCAGATAACACAGGAAAAGTCCTCGATTACAATCAGTTTTCTCCAACAAAAAGTAAAATCTGTGAATCTGTCATCTGCATTGAGTCAAAGATCATATGTGATTCACTTCTGAACAGGAGACAAAGAAAGTGGAAAAGCAGCATTCCTGTAGTAGTTACAGCTCCCAAATTCCCAGCAACTTCTCCAACGCTTTAATTTCTTTAAATGTGTTGGGAACAAGATCTTCCTCTCTACCTGTCTGTAGTTTCAAGTTGTAAAGACAAAAGAAGGATTGCACCTCTTTCTTTTCTGCAAACTCAGCTCCCTCTCAGTCCCTTCTGATGGAGGTCTTTGGGCAATACGATATATAAATATTTATTGCTCTGCCATAGAAAAGAGTTTATTTCTCTTCCCAGGGGCATTGGCCCCATGAAACATTATGAGTTTCGAATATTTTACCGCACAGCTACTCCACTATGTGTTCTGCCTCTCTTCATTATACAGCAGCTGAACATTACCTTCCTCCTCAGGGATGCTGAAGTGTTCTCATGCTTTTCTAGGGCACATTTTTCTAGAGTCACACAAAGTTATTTTTTTACTGACTAGAGGATATAAACATCAGTGTGCCAACAGTCTTTGAGGCCAAGTGTCTAAATTTGACCAAAGTGAGCAAACCATCTTCAAAACCTATTGCAATGAAGTTTGAAGTCACATAGAGCTCTGTCTCACTGTACAGCCAGCCAAGTCTTACACAGAGAGACTTCTGCTGCTAAAAACCGAGGGCTGCCTACTCACTCAAGAAGAACTTCCACATAGCTGCTGGAGTCTTTGAGACTGTTCTTCTGGGCAGGAGTCAGTGGTGCTACAGTCACCTTCACCAGCCTGAGACAGTTTTACTGCAAGAAGGACAATGACTGCTCCAGTCCTTGCTGCAGACTCACTCAGAATGTATGGCTTTAAATAAACTCGGCAGGCCACTGTTTTCTGGCACGCCTCATAAATCTGCCTATATAAGTCTCAGTACATTCTGCCATCTATTACTCATGTCCATATTAGAGATAAAGTAATTCTCTTTGAAATTCCACTGCAGCCAAAAAACCAGTACATCATACTGCAGAATAAATACTTCTTCATGTTACACCCCCTTTACTTTTGTGTTTGACCCTTGTGCGGGAAAAGGTGGGAAAAGGTTGACAACTTCTCTTGTTTTTTGGGATGGCTCCTGCAAACTTTGTGGGCCCAGGTGGAGGGGGAAGAAACTGATTTGCAGCACCTTATGACGTGAGAAATATCTTTAGCACAATATTTTTGAATAATTCTGGCTCCTTTGGTATATACACCCTGGAGCAAATGTGTGCCAAATTAAAATCAATTAGCAGCATTTGTGGGTGAATTATAAAAAATCAGTTGCTTACACAAGCTTTAAATAAGGCTCTTCATCTTTGATACAAAAACTGCACTTCTCTAGAGACTTTGCTTTGTGTGAAAGTTCTCATCTGGAAAGTTTCTTACTTAATTTCAAGTTTTTTCATTCCTCGCTTGACGACACCTTGGCTTTTCTTCGAGTCCAGCAGCCTGCAAGACAGAGGCTGTGGATGGCACTCAGGAAAGCAGGCAGTGCTGTTCAGGTACTGAAAAATTAACCTAATCACTTTTGGGATCCATTTTAGACGACTAGGCAAAGCTTCAGCCATTTCCCTTGCTTGGGCCAGTGTTCTTTCTCTAATTAGAGAGGTAGGTTAAGTTATCTTCTCATTGCAGCAATTAACACTTGCAGTGACTGCCAGACAATTTTGTAATGATTCAGGAAGAGCATCCAACTTCAGAGAGTGTTCCTGTACTTCTTTGTCAGAGATGAAAGTTCACATTTCAGCAAAGAACAAGCCACTCCAGAGTGCCATTAGACCATTCTTGCTCATAGTGCACGGCATGCTGTATATTAATGTCCTTGCTATAAATAAAGCATTCAGTTTATCCCATACATCTGATTTTCACATCTAAGTGAACAGCCTTGGGTTAGAGTTGGGCATGTAGACAAAAAGCATCACAGTGAAGGTAGACAATAGACTACTCCACTTAATTCAGTGCAAATTAATCTTTCCTGTAGCAGTTTGCTGCAGTGAAATTCACCTATTTGGCTGCCGTATAAACACTGAGACTGCATGTAGCAATGCTAATGAATAGTCTCAGGCACTTATTTACAGAACCTAGCTGAAAGAAAAACCAAACAAAATGTCTGTACACTTGCAGTTTTTGTTGTGTTTGAATGCCAGACACCTTCCTGTCTCCTGCCCTCTCAGCAGTGATGCTCTGTGTCAAGCAATAGAAGCAGAGGAGCATTCCTTCATCACCACGGCATGCACATTTGATAATCCACTTCTGCTGCATGCTACTCTTCCTTTCAAGAGATTTTAAGGGGAATAATTTCAGATACAAGCAACGTCTTTGTGGATTACCTTTTCTAGCTTTTCTCTTTACTCATTGTGTGTCCATATTTCACCTCACGTGCTTCTCCTTCTAGGAGAGGTATGAACCATAATTAGGTGTACGTGGCAATAGCCTGCTGTTAAGATATGTTTACACATTAACTTTTCAAAAATACAAACATATAATGTGATTTTCTAACAGGAAAATAGGCTGCATCACTTTTTATTTTCACTTGTTTCAGTGTGACTTAACAGTACCTGCAATCAGCCTGAATTAAAATGAAGTTGAACAAATTTTAAACTTAGATAAGTGTTTACATACATACTTGTATAGGTTTATCTGGATTGTTTAAAACTCTGCATCATGGTCAAGGCTTCTGTTCATCCTGTACTATCCCAATGAACTCTGTAGACACAAGTGAGAAAAGAATGTGGTCTTGTGACCTTGTATTGGCAAAAAGAAAAGGACTGTTGCAAAAAAAGTTCTGAATAAAATTGCAAATGAAAACTGAAACCAGTCATCTTTTAGTAGACACTGTTCTGGAAATCTTTACCCCCAAAGTGACAAGCAAGTAAAGACAGGATTGTAATGGAATCATAACCAAAACTTCGGCAATTTGCCAAATAGATAACATTTAATAACATTAAGTGACAGCAATCTTGAAATTCTAATAATTTAAAGCCATCCAATAACAGGCTGAAAAATAACAGCGCAAATTGATATGATTAATGTAAAATTCTCCTGGTCTATCTGGAAAGAGTACCCAGTCAAATGAAATACCATTAAAATCCCCCTGCTAAGAATCAGCCAAGTGATACCCAGGGTCTAGCCACATTTTAAAAATACATCGTCTACTTAGAATGGAATTCAATGAACATGGTTAATTCACTGGATACTCCTAAATAGCTAGACTATGTCCCTAATGCAAACAGTGGAGGGCACAAGAAAGAGCTGCAGTAGTCAAGCCAGGCAAAAAAATATGGATTAAAGTTTTAGCAAGTGGGCTAGAAAGAGCATAGGTCTCAGCCCAGCTAGATTCCAAAGACAGTAGTAAGACACTTTAATTACATGATTGATGTGGGCTTCAAAAGCAGGCACCAAATCCACAATGACCTCAAGGTCACAAGCATTATCTGAAGGATAAAAGAAATACCACAAATGGAAACTACCACAGATGACACCTGAGACCTCTGTGCCAGTGAACTAATCAATAGCAACTCAGTTTTGTCTGTGTTAAGTTTAACAAAATTTGAAGTTACCCGTGATTAAATATCACAGAGGCAATTACACAAAACATCAAACTTCTTTGTAGGCTCTGAAGGGACTGAGAGGATATCCGAATATCGTCTGCATACAAATGACACAGCAAACAGGGCAGCTGAATACTGTTAAGTAAGAGAAGTATATACATAGAAATCAAAATTGAAACATAGGAGAATCACAGCCTTCCTAAAGAATGGATTCCCTCCAGAAGAAGTGAATTTTACCAATATGCATGAAACAGCAAAGACAAACTAGTCCAAGATCCCAAATGGAATAAAAGAAAGGCCTGATAAATAGTCATTGGAAAGTCAACATCTAGTAAAATACATGAGCTGCTAAGTAATTTAAATATTTTATTCACCTTCATTAATATGTCTGGAAGCAAAAACTCCTGGTGAAAGAAGTGGCTGTATTCCATTTAAAAGGAAAAGCTTAATCTGTGTAGATGTATCAGTGATATATCAGTGCTCAGCCTCTCTCCACAGACATCTGAAGTATTGTTAAATTGTAATAATGCACTAATACGGGAAGACAATCTCCGATCAATGATTTTGTCTCTTGAAAGGCAGGGCAGCAACGACTTCCAGCATCTCATCTACCTCTGGAATTAGAAAAAGGCCAGGCAATGACAGAAAGTGGAGTTAGGTCACAGTTGAAGGAGTGAGAGTAACTTTGTGCACACATTCAGTCCAGATGGAAGCTCCACTTTACAGGGAAAACATCAGGACAAGAGTAAGAAGAACAAGCAAAGGTCTGAAAGTGGGAAAAGTTCCAGACAAATGGTGGCAGTGGCCAAAAAAATCTAGGCCATTTCCAAAATTTAACATGGGAATTAATAATGATTTATGGCTGTAAAACTGACGTTAATTAAAGCAATTTTAGCAGTATCCTTATCACTTCGATTTGATGCTATTACAGCTAGCTGGAAAGAGCATACAAATTACCCAGAGAAGGACTTTTAGCTCACCTATGGGGTTTTTTTCCTATCATGTTTGCACTTCTTGACCATGTTAGTGCAGGATCTGAGCCAAAAGCCATCACAATGGAATATGGATAGAGGATGAAAACTCACTAAAATGTAGAGGGATTGCAAGAAAGGACTGTAACAGAGTTTAACAGAAGGCAATGTCAGGGATGACAGCTTAAAATGATTTCTGAAGTAAAAAAGTTCAGAATATCAAGTACCTAAATAGAAACCTGTGTATAAAGGCTTATTGGGGATTTTATGTTGGGTTTTTTTGCGTTTGGTTTTGGTTTTGGTTTGGGATTTTTTAGAGAGATCTAACTGATCCCAAATACCAAATACAGAGAAAATAAATGCAAAGACAGTTGTTCCTAAAAAATCAATTCTTGGTTTCTAATAAATCAGGACAGGGAGGAGGGATCAACCATGGGCCATATGTTTCCTCTGCCACCTTGATTTAGTGGGAAAAATTGACCTTTGCTCTTGGGTTCAAAAGTCCAGGCCTTCTGTGAGCTTCCATAATGAGATGTCAGCTGTAAGGCAATAATGTAATGAAACTCAGGTGTGGATTTAGCAGGACAGCCAAGGGGGATGTGACCTCCTTCTCTCCCTGCCATTCCCCTTCTTCATGCATTCTGCCTGCCCATCCCCATGCCAGCACTGGGAATGGGCTTGCCTGCCTCCAGGTCCATGTGGTCCTTCTGTGAGTCCAGCAAGGAGGCAACAAAGGGCTAGACCCTGCAGGAGAAGATCCAGGGCTCAGTTCTCCTGCATGGATCAGGTAGTGCCTGCCCTTGGAACGGTGCTATCAGCATATCAGCCTCTGCTGTCTACAGGATTTGGGTGCAGGAACGGGCTGTGAGAGCCTGGTGGGACTCAGAAATACTTCCCAGCTCCAGGCACACATCGCAGCCACGTTACAAACACTGAGTGCAAAATGTGAAGTTTTGCTTCCCATCTCTGCCTCCATGGCTTGATGCTCATAGGAAGGAAACTCCAGAAGGTGCACGAAACCTGCAAGAGGGTTCAACTTGCTCAAGTCAGGTCCCAGGTCTGGACAATTGGTGTTTGTGGAGATTCAGCCATGGAGGGCAAAACCTTCCATGTGAGATCCCATATGAGTAACATAAAAACCAAGAGATAGAATTGTTGCCTGGAACAGAAGCTAGATAGAGCAAAAGGAATAAAATAGGTATTTATTGAAAGGATGCACTTTGGGCAGTGCAAGTGCCCAGCCAGGGCTACACCCAAATCAAATCCAAGACGGATCCTGGGGACGAGTTTTTACACTTTTATAAGTTTTGATTCATTTACATATTGGGGGCAGCTATCCAACCACATCTCCAGGCTATGAAATCTCAGCACCCTGACTTGCCCCCTTCCCTTCACCATTCTTTCTGCTTTTTGGGTACAGGTTGTCCTTGATTCTCTAGCTAAAAAGGAATTGTTTTGTATAACTACCCTGTGAAGAGAACTTACTAACACCTAATATGAAGTTTCAGAGTTACACACTAAGCAGCAGAGATTCTGAAAAATATAAAAGCTAAAACTGAAGGCATCAGAATTAGTAACTTGATCAAAAATTGTCTACATTTTGCACACAAAACAGAATGTTTTGGACAGTACAGACTGAGAGAAACCCACTCTAAGTCCTTAGGAACTCCTGTACAGAATAAGATCCTAGTTATATTACCTGATTTAAAAAAAATCCAGACCTGAATCATCTCTAGACCAGGGAACAACGTTAATTGCATGTGTACATGGTTTGAAATATATCCTTATTTTAACTATTGTGAGTAGTTACAATGATCACCTTTGGTTCCTCTATTTTTTTATAGAATTCTTCCTTTGTTTTCAGTTTTGTGTTTGTATTTTTTCTTATTTGGTTTGTTTTGTAAGGTTTGGGTGTTTTTTTTCTGTGACATCATCAGGAATACAACTATTATATTTGCATTTAAGTCCTTCCTTGAAGTTCCCTCCCGGCTATGCAGCATATGAAAACAGCTCTTAACTCTTTCTAAAAGCTTTGCCAGGTCACTAACTCTTTCACAACATTCTGGCCTTTCTATAAGGCATAAAATATAAAGCAGACATGAGTGTTTCACATTGTCTCCTAACCACCAGTATTACATGGACAAAATATATGGCCCAAGAATGACCTTCTCATTAGTCCTTCTTGATGTTGCCATGATTTCTGGTTAAATACTATCTAGATCACAAATAAGACATGCAAACACTGGTATTCATAAAACGCTTCTAAATTTTCTTACACATCACTTTCACATCTCTAATTTTGGAATTTCCAGACACTTAGGCTTCAGAATGTTGAGAATTAAGCTGTCCTGTTTTGTAAATCTGGGGAAAGTTGTCTCTGCTTGTTTTCAGAAATATCTATAGGCTTATGCTGTTACTAATAGTTTTCACGTGTATCTTTGATCCTATGATGAGGACTGGTGAGCTGATTATGCTTCAGTGGGAGCAGCTGATTGGAGCAGTTCTTATTTCTCTTCTTTCCTACGTTTTTGTATTTTTGGGAAAAAAATGCACAAAGAGTTTCCTTAAAAATCTGTATTGCTTGAGCAGGAGTCATAGAGATGACCTCTGCCAGGTCTAGCTGCAGTGGTCTGAGACATAGCAGCCCAGCTGCAGACAGCTTATTACTTGCAGCAAAGGATGCAACAGTAAATATTTGCAGGTTCTTCACTGGCAGCAGTTCACAGTCCAGCATGCAGGGGGCAAGCAGCGTTGAGCACTGACACCTCAATGGCAGCTAGGTAGGCGTCCCCTAAGCCAGAAAGTCAGTTTTCTGTTTTCCATATCAAAGATTACATAAAAGAAAGGACTTTTCTAGTTCAAATCCATCCTGACAGGACTGATGAAAAGAGACATGCTACCTTTCTCTAACAGCATGGCCACAAAGTTGCAAGCTTTTTCACCCCTCCATTTTCTCCGTATTGACCAAAAATTCTTGCCTACCCTTCAGTGCAGGCTCCAGAGCTCTGTAGCATCTTTCTCTTTGGACAGTGACATCAGACCTTGGCCATTATGTCTACATGCAGCAGTCACAGCAGATCCATTGCAGTCTAGCCAGAACCAAGACCCAGGTCAAACCCAGCTGGATGGGGCACCCAGACACATCAGCTCTGCTGGGTAAAGCTTGACCTTTTCCTTCCTAGACTTGGAGCACTTGCAGAACACACCTGTGTGTGCTGGTCCCTGCTTGCCTCCTCCATGTGGCCCACAGTGGGCAGGGAGCTGATGCCAAGCCTCAGTGCAGCCGTATCCTTCTCCTGGCCCTGCCAGGCAGGACACACGCTGCTGCTGCTGCTATTTCTGTTGCTCAAGAGAGAGGCAAAAATAGCACATGGATACTTGTAATGCCAAGATTCCCGGGGCATTTTGGCCTGCCTGTGGCATGGCACTTTTTACAAAGCTATTTCCTGGGTCACCAGTTGACCTTGGAAAAGGAAAGCTGGCCCTGTCTAAGCAAACTGCCCCAAAATATTCCTGCCGTGAGGCAGGGCTGGTGGCCTGGTATGCACAGGGCAGACAAGCAGGGAGCTGTCTAGAATACCAGTGACACGTGCTGGCAGAAAATCACCACTGCATGCTTTTGCTAATTTGGCCATGCCTCCCTGTGCTCATTTCTGAACTGGCTTAGATCTGTCTTGCCTGGTGATCCAGCCGGTGACGGCTCTGATCCCTGAATCATGGCTGGTCAGGGCTGCTGCAAGGCATGTACCAGGCTGCTATTCTTTATTCTAGTGATGCAGGAAACTTTCACAGGACTAGCACAGAGAAATTCTATCCTCCCTGGTAGTTAAGTTTGTTAATACACTCCATGGTAAAAGACTCTTCAGATTTTTTCATTACAAATCTCTCTCAGCTTCACTGTTTGTTGTAAGGCTTTGATATCCAGAAAAAAAAAACAAAAAACAACCTCAAGCATCAGAAGTGTCTTTTTTTTCCCCTAAAACTCTCTTCTGCTACAGTTGAGCCACAAGTTAAAGAAGTTCACACATTTCCTTCTCTTGAACATGTACGTCATATATACAAATCATAATTTTAACCTTACTTGAAATATTCCTAAGAAATAAGACATCCAAGTGATGTAATTTCACTGTTGTGCTGGTTTTGTTAGGAGTAAATTTTCTTCACTGTGGCTGGTGTGGGGCTGTGTTTCAGATTTGTGCTGAATACAGAGTTGATAACATAGAGACGTTTCTGTTATTGCTGAGCAGGGCTTTCACAGAGTCAAAGCATTTTCTGCTTTTTGTGATGCCACACTGGAGAGGAGACTGTGGCTAAATGGGAAGTTGGGAGGAGACACAGCTGGGACAGGTGGCCCAAACTGACTAAAGAAATATTCCAGACCACATGGCATCACATTCAATATATAAGTGGAGGGAAAGGGAAAAGGAGGGATGTTTGGAGTGCAGGTGTTTTGTCTTCCCAAGTAACTGTTGTTTTGTTTACACGTGTGCGTTTAGTTTTCCCTACTAAACTGTTCTTGTCTCATCCTACAAGTTTTCTGGCTTTTACTCTTCTGATTCTCTCTCTGATCCCACTGGTTGGGGAATGAGTGAGCAGCTGTCAGGGGTTAAATTGCAACAACTATAATTAAAATTGAAGTGCAAAATAAAGTACTAAAAAGTTGGAAAATGACACAGTCAAGGTTGTCTGTGGTCTCTGGTCAATATGAGTTTTGGTACTATTTGAAAAAAATCTGTTTGAAAATGCTGATCTTTCTTCTGACAGCAGGATCCCCTGCACCACAGAGCTCAAAGATCAAAACAGAAATAGTGATTCTTTCATCTCGTGGTCTTCAAGTCTAGTTCTCTAGGACAGGGGGGGTTCACATTAAGAGAAGTAGGCTTTGAATTTTGTTTGCTTATTATTAATTACTCTGCCAGAGGATAGAATAATATTACTTTCAAACATGTCAGTGCTAAGGACCAACAGGCTCCAATCTCAGCCATACTGACTTGTCTGCCCACAGACCGTAAGCTCTGTCTTGACAGCTGCATAGGCACCCTTTAAGGCAGCATTTTAAACCAAAAAAGGCCCTCAAATTCCAAACCTCCTAGCCCTGTTTTCCACCAATCTCAGAAACTGCGTAACATTTCATTAGATATTTTCCTGTGATCGTTGGCCAAAGCATATCATCTTTATTCCATATTTTTCCGCTACTGACGACAAGTATTGGTTATTTTCATTTAAAAGATTTGTATGCACCTACGATCATGGTATTTGGATGCATGACAGTACTATTCTCAGCGAGAAAAGAGTCCAAATAGGATCAAAGACAATATGATGGAGTAGCCAAGGAAAAAAAATCAACATCTTAGATTTGTTACTTTTGCAGATTTTTTGTTAGGGTGAAGATCTTCTAAATCAGGCTTGCTGGCAAAATGCATGATAACCATACAAATTGTAAAGCCTGGCAAAAGTGCTTCCAAATAAAAGAGTTTGAAATCAACAGATGATGAATGGAGATCGCCTTCAGATCCTTGAAACATTTGCAGTTGAAGAAGCTAACCTGGGCATACCCTAAAGCATAAATCTTTAATTTCTCATTAGACACTAAGGACTATAAGTGATTATTAGAGAATAATGGTGTACTAAATGCACTAGGAATGGCTGGGATGCATTGCACCCACCAAGCCAGTGTAAGAAGGAAATGAAAGTCTTGTCTTATTCTCAGAATACCAAAGCCAGGTACCTTTGTGCTGATAGTGTCAGGAGTATGAAAATGACCTCACAAATGACAGTTCTTAAAAAAAAAATCCAATAATAGTAACAATAATAATAACAGCAATAATAATGAATGTCTGTGGTAGCTAACTTGGGACCCAACAGCAACAAGTGCTTTTTTTCTCAATGTGAAACGTCTGTACTTTCTGCACTCAGCTGGATATGCTTGTGCCACGAATTTGAGGCACCCAAGGCTGTGATTCCTACGACCTGTTAACAGTCATGCAAAGCAAAGAACTTGTACAGCACAACAAATTCCTGTCTTCCTATTTCCCTCCTGACAGGCAGGGCCAGAGAGTTAGAACTCTTGTGCTGCTAACAGGGCTTTTCATGCAGGAGTTATTTATTCTCAGGAGACTCTTTCCATAATGTTTAAGGTCCTTTTAGATAGAAGAGTGGCTATTAAAAAAAAGTCTTAATCTAATTGATAATCAGGTTTGTTGTGTACCTCACAAAATACTAAGACACCAAAGTATTTAAGAATTAAAGGCAGCAACAAATTTGTGCATAAATTTTGAGCATGGCTATATTCCAGCAGTGAAAAATAAATATTGCCAGAGTGACAATAAAATGATGACCATTGAATAAAAAAAAATCAGGATGTCTCAAGTATTATCAGCCAAATGCAATGTAATAAGGATATCTTCGGTTTGAAACATGATATGCAAGAATGGTGAGAAAAACTGCTTGTTACTCCAAATAAGAAAATATTTAGTTTTTATAATTGATATCAACGTTACTTAGAACTTAACCTTCTTCCCTTGAGATTCCAACAGACACCATGTCAGTTTCATATTAACCACATCAATTGGTTTCAGCCACTGCTTTATAACCAAATCCCAGAACTATTGCTGATACAACTAAGGTTGCTATTCTACGAGTATGAAAAAGGATTCTCCCAGGTTTATATGCCAAAAAAGCAGGCCAGACTTTAATCAGTGAAGTGAACAATTTATGGCAAGCATCTGACAACAGACGATTTATAGAGGCAAGAGAGAAATTATACTAAAGAAAATCATACTAATTAATGGTCATAGCATATTAATAATTTAATTATCAAGGTAACATGGATGGCAAGAGAGAGCTTTGATACAAACATGGAGTACACCAGTGGATATTAAATAGACAAGTATTATAGAAAGAGTGTGGCTGGATTTAGGCATGTATTGGCTGCAATACTTACAAATTCTTAACAAAGTATCTCATGTTGGCATGAAGCATGACCATATGGAGACAAATCTGTCAGAAGAAACTTTAAATGGCACATAACTATAATCCTCAAGATTCTGAGACAAGGAGCTGCCAGTTTTCGTCAGCTAGATCAACTTGGCCTACTGGTAATGAAGAAAAAGTCAGAAGCATCACCCTCAACTCATGCAATACCACTCTTAGGTTAAAGAGTTTGGCTTTCCATCCTATACACAGACACATCTGAGGGGGTCTGACATCAGTTGCAAAGTCAGAAACGCTTGTCTACAAAATATCAGCAGGAAAACAGGCTTTTGTGGCTGGAGATCCTTAGAAAGCAACTCTCTGAGAGAGATCTGGGAAGAACAATGTGGGACAAAGGCTTTTTTGGCATGTCTTTCAACAGGCTTCAAGGTTCTAATGGTTGCTAATTAGATACTCATTCAAGATATAATTAAGCCCATAGCAAGTTTCAGGTTTTAAGTACCATTTGTATACCACTGACTGACCTGTAGGTCCTGGGCTGTTTTTTGCTGCCCATTTTCTGCCTATATTGGGGCCAGCAGAGTGGATCTGAGTGCATCTCAGCTTCTCTGAACTTCCACTGAATTTCAGTCTGGGCTCCAATGAGCAGGACTGGGGCAAAGCAGCTCAATGACAGGATCATCCATGTGCAGCCTGTGAATGCAGACACGTGAGATACACCCAGGAAAAAGGTGAATAAGCAACTTATTTCTTCAGCTGGACAAGGCCGGTTATGGAAGGGCAGAAAGAAATAAGGAGAGGCTGTGTAGCCAGGTGTCAGTGGTTTAGTTACACATTTTGGACACGTATTTGGACTGATGCACTCCAAAGCTGTCCTTGATTTGGGTGAAGTCCAGCCCACTCTTTCCTTGCCTTCCCCAATGTGCAGCTCCTTGGTATGGGCACCCTATGGGGGTAGAGCCTTTTGAGGTAGTTCCAAACCTAGGACTTCCTTTTTCCAAACCTCAGCCACATGAGCAATTTGAGTCTGCTTTAGCCTGTCCATGGGTAGGTAGCACTTATAGCTTATAACACAAAGGCCTTTCAAAAGAGATTCTGGACTAATTATTCTTTCTTTTACTACCATTACAGACAATAAATCTAGATAAAATAGTGCAGGTCCTCTATACATCCCCATGCCTTCATTTCCTCAGCTTCTGGAGAATTCTTTAGGCTGAGGCACAGATTTTCCAGGCTCTTTCCTTCCTTCTCTCCCCCTTACATGTGCATCTCTGCCAGTCTCTGGAATCTGCTCTCTTCTGGGAAACCAACCTATTATTTCTGCTTCAGCTCTCTAAAATGGCTTCTTAGACTTTGGTGGCTGCCAGCCTCTTTTTCGTTTTGGTAGGTTGATTTCTCATCAGCTTTTGCTCCCTGGAAACTGATCCACAAACAAGGAGCAAACTCCCCTAAGTTAGTTTTAAGGGCCAACAATTTTTATGGTAGTATTTCACACAAAATGGGCATCTGTGAGGAATATGGCGCGAAATCACAAGAGAGCAAGAAAGGGACAAAAAAACCTTCAGAAAATAAATGCTGTTTTCCACTTATTGCATTTATTTACAGTTTATATTCTTACATTGGTATTATGAAGGAGAGCAGACCTATGTGTTGTTATTAAGAGCACATGGAGCTGAAGATTCAGTAGCATCCCCGTTGTGAGGGCATAAGAATGGTGATGTCACCCTGCCATGCTGATGTCACCCTGTCACAGCCTGGGGCTCCTTTAGAACTCCTGGGACCAGGACAAGCTCTGGCAGAGCACAGCAGCAGCCTGTGACACCCTTGGTGCGAGGGGATTGATGCCATGAGCAACTTTTGGAGGCAGAATGGACATGGCTCTACGCAGCCAGTGAAGAGGATTCAGAGAAATGCTTGTGGAAGGAGGGCAGAGGAGACTCAGAAGGGAGACTGCATTAATCAGCACTTCTGTTTGCACTGAGGGAGATCCAGGCTTGAAAGCCTCTGCACTGCCTTCTTTGAGGATGCTTATTCCTATTAATTACTAATTACTCACACTAATGAAGAGAAGGAAGATATGCTTCCAAGTATGATTAGAAAATCAGTGCTTGGGAGCTAACTCAATGGACCTGCAATGACTTCCCTGACTTCTTAGTATGAAATTGGATACCTCTTGTCACCTTTTTATGGCATGCTTCTGAAGAATTTATGGGAGCTAAAATGAAAAAAAAATATTAAGCTTATTGAGAAAAAAGTATTAGGCTGGAGCAATCATATGAAAGATATCTACAAACTGTCTGGTTCTCTGTGGAAGCTTACTTCAAGAACACATCTTTATCTAGAGGCTTTAACTGCAGTGCTTTTATTTGACATATGAATCCAAAATAGCATTTACTTGTTGTTCCTCTAAATGTAAGGAAGTAGCAGGAAAGACAGGAAAAATAAGCAGAAAGCGCATAATTCCAGGAAAGGTAGCTGCAACTTACACTATGCTTACTAGTTTTACCATCTCAAGCTACTACAGTCATCTGGCAGTCAGTTGCTGCCAGAGAAGAGAGGAGTGAGGATATGTGAGAGGTTCTATTCTGCAGACACCCAACAGATCCATGAGCCTTTCATTACATTTTTTTCTCCCCTGTCCAGTTGATGAGGTGAGCAACAGAGTGACTTTAGTCACTGGCACCTGGTGTTCAGCTGGGGACAACCCACCACTGTCCTAGCTGCATTTCTAAAGCAACAACAAAAAAAAGCATACACATTGAGTTTAACATCTATATTTCTTTTATAATATTTGGAATATTAAGTGAAAGATGTTGATGTTCGGTCTTCAAAAGTGACTGCAGCAGAAGTCATTGACAGGAAAGAAAAACAAACAACCCTACACTGAAATTTGCTGTTTGGAGGTAGCAAGCACTCTCAGCTTTCAGGCACCTGTGCAGATGAGTGGAGAGAAGGGCACAGACTTCCTCAGGATGGTAGTGGTGCAGTTCTGGCCAGAAACAAGGTGACACCTTGCTCATCACATCACTGCCCATGTAGAGAGGACGACATCGGAAGTGTTGAGATATTTGCTTTTAATGCTTGGCTAGGAATCACACTTTAGTTGTTGAGATATTTCCGTCACCTTTTTCTCCCTTCTGCTGCTTTTTTGTTCTGTTAAGGCTCTTAGATCATAGCCCTGAGACACAAACAATCAGTTATGGTATATCTTTTCAACGTCTAATACAATGATATTCTGATTATAGCCTAATATTTCATTTACTACAGTATAAATTATACTACTCTAACAAATTTTGGGACTACAAAGGAACATCCATTATTTCTGTGTTATCTCAGCTAAAATTCTTGTGCTGCATTATACCACATTTCTCATCCCTGTTATTTAAAGTAATTTATAAAAAATGTGATGTGAAACTTCAGAGAAACCCCAAGCAATGCATTTTATGTTGTCTGACAGCAAAAAAACCCTGCATTAATTTGAACATCCAAATAACATAATCTGCTCCTAGTGCATATAAAGCTCAAATAAATGCTCCTCTTCATACAGTGAAAAACCCCAAAGTGGCTAGATCTTCTTATTTACCATGAAAGAGAGCCTACTGACCTAAAAGCCTTTGGTCTTAGTGTGTCTGTGGTGACCATTTGCACTTCCTCTGCTTTCTCTGGAAGCAGTTGAGCTGCAAAGGGACAAGCAAAGGGACAAGCTGTCAGTGTCTCTGTACCCTCTGCACCTGCACAGCTCCCAGCATGGACTAGGAGGTGAGACAAGTGTGACCAGTCAATGGGAACATTCTCACACCTCAGCAAAGGTCTTGGGGACCTGGGCAGCCTCTCTGTCCCTCCACTGGATGTGCTGATCGTGTGTACATTGTTTGAGGAATTCAAGCTCACCCTCTGCCCATTCAATTGTTAAAGGAAATGAGAAAATCCTCTGTGTGGATCATCTTTTTCATTTTTATGGTACTTAAAAATAGACACAGTGGAGTAATCCTGACAAAGCTAGGTATCACCAGTGCAGGAAAAACAAATAACGAGAGCTACAGAAGAGTTAAGAGTGTTTGTTCCTGTCCTTCGATGGAGTAGATGAAGTGTGGGTCTCTTGTACAATATGCTCGTGTGCTTGGATTCATTTCATCCTGCACTCACTCCTCTGCAATCTGCTTACCATGACAAAAATCACCAGAGATGCAAAGTGCTGTGATAATGGGAGAGCTGCAGGTGACTTCCAATCAGTCCCCTGTGGCACATTTGGAGTTTACTAGCCATAGGATATAGTGGTTTCTCCATGCAATTGCCGCTGACTCCACATTTCTTCTTCAGTAAATATATGCAAGCACTGAAAAATAAAATTCAGGTTTACCTTAAAAGAGTGCTGAGCACATCTCTCTTTGTGTGCCTCATGTTTATCCATCTTGCAATCTTGGGAAATCAGTATTGGCTTTTGTTATAGTAATCTCACTGCTGGAAGCAACCATCGTTTGGCTATTGGAAATTTTATGTAATCAGTAATTTATGGCTCCTAATTTTCTCAGACACTTTTTGCAAGTGAAGCTGCAAATAACATCATGCCAAATATTAAACCTCTGGATGCAGCATATGCAGCCTTTCACAGACCAAAATTATACCCCTTTAGGAGTTTTACTCCACTACAAAATGCTTAAGAATTATTTCTCTGTATGTAAAGTGCTGGCATAAATTATAATATAGTAAATTTAATAATTAATGATATTTTTAAATTATATGTTTTTTTCACCATTATATTTTTATCAGTTAGAGAATGTATTTCTGTAATAACAGTTTTATTGCTCCTAAGACCCACATTTGAAATTATTTCAGGGGCTAAACTTTTGAAAGCTATGCTACATGTTTCTTTTTTTCAGCTGTTTGCAAGTTGCCCAGGTTACCTCTGGTAACACTCTATGCAAGATAGAGAGACGTAAAACCCTTTCAGCCATCTCGTGACATTACCCTTAAATTATTGTTCCTGTTTTCAAGAGAAAGAGGAATGTGTTTAACATTTCCTTTCATTTTGTTCTGCTTTTAAGTATCCCTAACACTGTGCCAGAATTAAAGTCAAAAGTTAACACCATACTAATGGGGTTAATGTGTGGTCAAAGTCTGCATTTTTTTCTGCCAGAAAAGCATTTGACATTATTCTTGTTGAATAAAGACAGTCAGCAGTGATACTTTACAAGCCTGCAGCTCTGAAAAGGAAAACCAGGCTGTTTGCACACACTGATTGCTGTATTTCTTCGTTCCAGGCAGGGCAGGCTGTGCCAAGAGGTGGTTTTATTCCTACTTCCAAGTGCCACGCTGCTGCTTTGCAGTGCAAGGAGCACTTTGGAGGCACAAGGGCCTCAGGTATAAATATAATGATGTGACTGCTTATTCTCTGTGTTGACCCACTGTAGCTCTATTCCAGCTTCATCCCAGCTGATTTCCTTGGTGTTATATTGCCCTCGGACTGGCAGCAGCATGTTGATGGATCAGGAATCCTTTTCCCCAGTTTGCAGTGCACAACAGTGAATTTTCTAGGTAGCCTGTTAGGAGACCTCTGCATTCCCTTATGCTCTAAGACAGATGAGGATGAACAGGAGCCAAAAGGAAAGGCAAAACCTAGAGAGAAGCCATCTGCCCTCTTTTCACCTTCTCACGGAAGTCTCCTGGTAGTGACACTGTGAGCTCTGGATCTGGCTAGAAAGGGTCAGCTGAACTGAGAAAGGAAACCTTTTGCAATGCATGACTCCCCACTAGAAACTCAGCAGAAAAGGGGGACAACAGTGATGATGTTCCTTAGTTTGCTTTCTACCCTGGCTTGTGCCCAGAGAGAGAATTGGGAGAGATGAAGGTGCAGCCACGGCACTGGGAAACAAGATTGGTATCTGTGGCCTCAAGGACATGAGAGTGGGGAGTCAGGATATCCATACAGCTGCTAGGAAGTTCCCATGGCTCCAGGAGGTCTTGCAGACAAAAGCTTTAAATTATTCTTGCCTTTCAAGGACTTGCAATTCTCACCTACAGTACTGACACCTGCTCTCTTTTCAGCATGAGATTCACAGGTCTGGGAGTCAGACTCTTTCAGCTCTGTGTCCAATTTTTTAAAGAGAAAACATCATCCAGAGGCCATATTAGTTGTATATAGAAGAGGTTTTGAGAAGTTAATGTGTGTGCTTCTCAGATCTCTAGCTTGGCCTGAAAGCAAAATTGATTAGTTAATTAAACCAGATATATGCAGGTTCTCTCTGCTGTGGCAGTGTGGATTTGGACCAGGAGGCAGCACCAGGGCACCTCCTTGACCAGCCCTGTCCTGCAGACCCAAGAAAGATGCTGGTCTGGGGATAGTGACCAGGGTCAGCCAGAGCCCAGCCATCTGTAGGCACCCTGGGGCTTAGCCAGGAAAAGATCCCGTGGGATGGGATGGGATGGGATGGGATGGGATGGGATGGGACGGGGTTAGGGCAGTGCTGGCCATGCAGAGGCAGAGCTGCAGCACCCAGTCTGCATATCAAAGACTTTCTCATTACTAGATGAAAAAGAATGTTTTGGTTAATCCAGTAGAGAAGGGATAGTTAATTAATTTCTACCAAGGTCTGCTGGGAAATTCTTCTAAGGTCTGTTAATTCTTACTGAGATTCGATCAGCAAGAAGCAATGCATTGGTTCTGCTCTGCCTTCACGATTCACAGCCACTTTCTGAGGGAGCAGGGTAATGGGAGGAACTCCCAGGCTGCCTGCATATAAGGTGAGGTTTGGGTAAAATGTGCTCATGAGCTGGATGAGAAGCTGCTATTTGAGTACCAGCATAGCACTATGTCTTCAGAGATGTAAATTAAAGTTACAGGTGAGAGCACAAATAAAAATGAATGGTTTGTTCCACATTATAATTTTTTCCATCAGAAAAGCCTGCTTAGCAGGTTCCTGATCTCTCCCTTGTCTCACCTCCTTCAAGGCAATGACCACCACAATGTCCCAGCCCTTCAGCCAAGCTGCTGCAGCTCTTTGTGGAGACACAACATAAACGCGGTCAGTGAAATCATCCTTTTTTAAAACAAATTAGGAAAAGAAAAAGGAACTAGTTCAAGTGTAGCCACATATGGAGCACACTGAGCACTTACAGAGCTGTGGTGCAGTGGAACAGGGCAAACAGCTGTAAAACCCTTCTATGAGCCTCACTCTTAGAGCAACCTGGCACAGAAACACCCAAATGACCACAGCTCTCACCAGAAATTCCTCCAGATCATTGTGTCACCACAGGTCCCACATGCTTTCCATTATAAAACCCAGTATCATGTTGTTTTTCAAGATCATTGTGCTTCCTTCAAGCAGACCAGAACTGCAGACACTGGAAGGATGAATCTGCGGAAAATTATTCATCTACAATAATCAGGTGTTTCCAAACACGAGGGCATAAGAGATGCTTTGTTTTAACCCTATGAAATTGTTCTTGCAGCCCTTTATTTGGGAGAGGTTTCAAATTCAAAATTCCCCTGTCTTACAGAGCCCTGATTCACATCCCACACAGGTACCAGAGGCCAAGGAATTGAGGCATATATAGAGACAGCCCTATTAAGGTTACATGGGCAGCATTAATTTCGGTATTTCCCAGTTTTCACGTTTGCCCGAACAAGAATGATCTACTGTCCTGTGGGCTGCTGGAGGGAATCAGATCTGAGTCAGTCTTTTTGTCTTCACATAAATTCATCAGCTCTGCATGTCTGCTATAGAAATGTCTAAATCAAAGCTGTTCATGTGAAGAGAAAGCAACTGCTTTAACTGAAAGCAAACTTTATCTGATTACATACAAGATTATCTACATGTAAGTTAAACACAAGAACTGCACTTATCAATATATCTAGTGACAACTTACTACACTGTTCAATTGGCTTGGTTGCTTTGTTTCAAGAGCCAGCCAGGAGCTAAATTAATCCAGCTAACATTGCCTGTACTTTTAATCTAATGCAAAAACTGAGTTTCAGACTTTTAAAAGTGAAAGGCAAGCATCTATCCATCAGTGGTACTACCTAACTGCCCATACTGGGTAACTGTGGAAATAATAGCAGACAATACATTTAATTTCTAAGGCTGAACAATCAGGAACCATTACAGGAATATGGAAGACACGAGTAAAGCAATTAAGATAAGTGGAATGTCTTTCATTACTTGTATCAAACAAGTGAACTATTCAGAAAGACGGGCCAACTTGGCGAACTTGCTCAAAATAAATGACCGATGCAACTTTCCATGTGTGCTTACTGAAACTCAGACACTGCTAGCTGGGCTGGCTCCTTGTCAGCCTACTCCTGTGGCACTCAGCTCCTGTTTAAATAACATTACTTTTTTTGAGTGAAATTAAAGTTATAGTGACAGTCAGAAATGTTAAGTAAATGACTAAATTTTGTTTGTAGAGAAAGCTGAGCACTTATTTGCAAACACATAAAGAAGAAGTGGCTTCTGTTCAGTGGGACTGCTCCAGTGTGGGTAGCTACTCATTTGCTGAAGTGTTCACAAGATCAAATCACAACATCCAGAAACTAAGCTGCTACATCCAAATATTTTTCCCACAGCACCAAGTTCTTAGTCACTGCTCTCCAGGGAGAGCAGACGGTGTAGAGCAGAAGTCACTGTGGTCAGTGTGTGGCTTATTCAATAAAAGAACTTATCTTGCTCATTTTCCATGATTCATATTTCAAGACTGCATTATTAATTTCTGTCAGACTAGATTTGTACTAAATCAAGAGCTGTAGAAGGCTTGTCATTTATTCTAAAGCCTAGCGTGAGAACACCAGCCTCACATATATACAGGGTAACACTTAATTTGGGATCAACAGTACAAAGTTTATCAATGATCAATATTTTCAAAAGATACAAATGATTTGGGGTAGCTCCATCACAGATTCCTTCTTCCTTTGAGTGTGACACTCAAAAAGCAGGTCCTCCACCCTTCTGAAAAGCCAGTGGCTCCCTGAGACGTGTCAGAAGGGGCTCCTGAGACCCCACACCACTTTGGAATATCTTTGCCAGTTATTTTAGTTATCCTGCAGAGAAAATGCCCTGCCTAACCTGCTGCTATTTGCTACCACCCCTATGGAGCCTGCAGTGCTTTTGGGTGTGGGTAAATAACGACATTATTCCCTGTCATAATGATTATTTAGCCGGTAGTTAACTGACTGGTAGTAGGCAGTCTTAGGACCGATGTTCATTCAATTCAGGAGCCTGAAGGAGAAGCA
This sequence comes from Rhabdornis inornatus, assembly GCA_013397075.1. Lineage (NCBI taxonomy): Eukaryota > Metazoa > Chordata > Aves > Passeriformes > Rhabdornithidae > Rhabdornis > Rhabdornis inornatus. The sequence continues at coordinate 581,662 of VWZS01009792.1, forward strand.
AAAGGTACCTCTGAAACACCTGCATGCCCATTCCCAGCAGATTCCAGCAGAGAGAGCAGCCTTTCTGCCTGCTCACTGCTGCCCAGGGAACCTCCCTGAACCCCAGGGCTCCTGGTAAGAACTGAGGGGAGAAGCAGTTCCAGCAGCTTACAGGAGCCACTGGCTCTGCAGAAAGCAGTAAGATGCCTTCATTAAACAATGCAAAATTTACACTACAAAACACAACAGGAGAGCTGTGGGGAAAATGAAGTAACATTTTTTAAATACCTCAGTCAATTCATTCAAAAAATATACATTGGCAGGAGGAGGGGAAGTTAGTTTAATAATTTTAATGGCCAATACTTAAGAAAAGATTAAAGGTCTAATACATTAAAAAGGAAACTCTGCTGATGGTAATCAGTTTTGCTGCTTTTATGCATCATTTTGTTCCGTGTTTGTGTATGAAATGAGGTGGGGAGGCGGGGTGGCGGAAATCTGAAGATTTAGGGAGATTACTGCTTTCATGAGAGTGTTTTATTGCACTTTGGCAGTTCTGGATTTAACCAGAAAATCCAATTGTGGAAAAAGGATGAAACAATCTGTTTTTCCTCTAATCAATCACAAGGTTGCAGGACACATTAAAATAAATTTGTGACCACCATTCTTTTTCCTTCCCACTGCTGTCGTAGTAAATGATGATCCAAAAGCTGACTGACAATTCCCATATCAGCCCTGATGCCTGCTGCCCTCCTTCTTTTAACAATTCTTATGATTACAAACAAGTAACTTCAGAGCTGTTGTGAGAACATGGAGAAAAGGCTTCTGGCAAATGAAGCACTTTAATACTAATAAAAATTTAACCTAAAAATATCAGCAACATTACAATCAGTCACATGAAACAGTATGAACAGAATAATAAACATTGTGAACTACTCCTCCTAGCTTTTGCCTACAGGTGCCTTCTATTCCTAAGCTAGTTGTTACCTCAGATAAAGCAAGTAGCAATGAAAATCAAAAGCACTGTGCTCAGATCAATGTGGATTGCAGAATCATTCCCTGCCATTGCAACAAACAGGAGTGGCACACGCCACCATGCTCCTGTGCAAAGTCTCAAATCCAAGGTAAGTAGAATTTAATGTCCCAATTCAGGACACCAGAAATGTGCGTCACATGTAGACCACTGGCAGACTGCTCGTGGTACCCAGTCAAGTTGGTTCCTGTGACTCCATGGAAATAAACACCAATGCTGAGGTGCAGATCATTGTCCTGTACATAGGAATCTAGATTGGAATCATCTAGGCTATAAGGGAGTGTTAAAGGCACCACAGCAAATCCTTGCTGAGGAAGTGTTCTGTTCTGCTGAGACCAGGTATAGAATAGATAATGGGTATTTAGGAAGTTAAATTTAGATTAATTCCATCCAACATTGACTTTTAGGAGAAGCAGTTATTTAGTTACTACTGCATCAGTGATCCAAAATGAGACCTTTGCAAGTATGGAAGATTTCAGACTCAATTTTAGTTGATTGAGGTAATTAACACCGTCTTTAGACAGCAATTTACGGTATCCCCCTAACTACTAGGAACAGTTTTTTCCTGTCCACCACAGATATATCCCTGAACCCATTCACAAGAGGAAGGTCGTCCCACACAATTTTTTTTTTTCTGGGGATTATTTCCTGATTCAAAGTCTGTGGACTTAAACTCACTGCAGACTCAGAGCCCAACTGCAATATCTGCACCTGGGCTGGACAGCTGTGATGTGAATGAAACACAACCCCTTGGAGAATTCCAGTAACAAAGAAACCCACCTAGGCATATAAACAGCACCCATAGTCAAAGGCTCTATGACCTGACAAGAATTCATTAGGATTTGTTAGAGCTCATATCCATGCCTGTGAGCATTGGTATTAGATGGTACTGAGCAATTATCTTTTTGCTAATGTCCAGATAACAATTAATTAGGAGAGTGAAACCATGGGTCGGTATGGAAAAAAGTGCTGTGTTAGATTCTTGTGTAGTATTTGTTCTGTGACATGTTTTCTAGAGCCTTCTCACGTATCTTTTCTCCAGTGCCTTTCATGAACTAAATATAAAAGTGGTGTACAAAAGTTAAAAATATAGTCTCCTATGCTTCAATGAAAATGTTCAGGTGTAACACCAAAAAAAGTGGTCGAAAAAAATCTTTGCCTGTATAAGAAGATAATTAAGCAAAATACTATAGCTTGTTGCTTCTCAAAATAAAATCAGCAGTGGTCAGGAAGGTTTTGCTGAGTAACATTTTAGTGATGGAGAGGAAGGGAAACTGGAAAAGAAGCAGCAGACCATACAGAGACAGCTTAAAGAAGCACTGGAAATGCGGCCTTGAGAGAAGTCTTCCGACAAAATTCTGGGCTGAGAACAGAGTAGCAGAGGGCTGAGAATACTAAAAAAAAACACCTGTTTGAATTCTCCCATGTGCAAATGAATGGCTGTGGTCCATGTAAAATACACACACACAAAAAATCAGCAAAAATAACATCTCTGCAGATAATTTCTATTTCTAATTAAGTCACATCCTTGAGAAACAAGTAAACTTCCACGCAAGGGGTAAGACCAAACTGTTATCATAAATATGATTTTATAAATGACACAATTTTTCTGTTGTCCATTCACTACAATCTTATGCTTGTTTGTGTCCTTAATAAAAATAATAAAGATACCCCAATTTTTGATCATATGGATATATGGTGAATATATGTTACTTCTAAAGTGCTGACCACATAAATATTTATCATACTCTTTTTTTTTCATGCAAGAACTGCATTTAACTTCATCAATTCAATTTCATTTAAAAAAGACTAAGCCAGCATATTGAACTGATTTCTGGCACAATGGTAAGATTTTTTTTTCTTTACTGTCATTTTAATTCATTATATTACTGTGCTATTTTTAAAAGGTCCCATTTATATTGTACATTGCAGTTCCATAGATTAACAGTTGGGAACTAAAGATTAATTTACAGGAAATGCAAGCAAGGTAGCAAAGCGTAGTGATACGAGTTATCTTTAGAGTTATTTTGGATAATATAACACATGATCTTTACCATGGCATATTCTGTGAAGTTTTGATTTTAAACTTTTAAAGGCAGAGGCTAACTATTCTTGACACCTCTGTGAAGTAACATAAGTATACCATGTTTATGCTGAATTACAGCTTCATTCAGTTATATCAAGTACATCGCATGGTAAATTCTGCTTACAGTATAAAAGAGGGAAATGAATTGCTCTAAAGTACCAATAATAAAGCTCGGAGTAGAACATTACAATATTTCAGTTACAATTACAAAAGCGAACCCGGTGCAGGTGAACAGCAGCTGAAATTTATCACCACCTGATGGCTGTTCAGTGGACCATGTGAAGGGAATTAACTTGTCTGTCCAGTTTGGAGCTGAAAACTCTCTGTATTCCAGAACCTGCCACCAAAGCTGGCACATTCATTGCCAGAGATCAAGGGTTAGGTGGGTGTTGGCGACACAAGTATTGCTGTGCTTTTAACTGCTGACACACTAAGTGCAGAACTTGATTCGTCAGAGAGGATGGCAAAAGCATTCACAAGTTTTTAAAAAGCCCAGAAAACAGACAAATAAACAAACAACCAGCAGACAGTTACAGCGTTTGCACAAATTTTCCCAATTCTTTTTTTGGAGTCATGGGCCTGGGCACTGGAAAAAAAATATCAGTCTCTAAAAGAATTATATTCACAAGAGCCCAGGCTATGGTCTTGGGGCAGAAATTAACAGGTGAGATTCTCTGGTCTGTGTGATACAAGAGGTTAGACAGAGTGATCATGATGGTCCCTCTGGCCTTTTAAATCTAGAAATCTGTGATCAGTAGATGGAAATCAAACTGTTTTCAAAATCAGGCAACATCCCTTTTTGTTTGGTCTACACAGTGGCATCTGCATTTGACATTTTATGCTGTAAAATAGTACAGAGGTGGATACACTGCTACCCTCTTCTGCATGTGTGTGGGCATTATCCATTCCCACAGAAAGCTTTTTGCATCCCAGACTATCACACGACCCGTTTTAGGTCCCCTTCTGCTGTCAGTATGGCAGACAGCACTTTATCACTTGAGTAATGAAACTGCGAGAGGAAGCAAAATAGATCTGTCAGTGCTTTGTGGATTTTAGGCTTGCACTTGAGGAATACATGAGCAAAGGCAAGGTTATTCTCTCTCTCTCCCTCTTCTTATTCTCTCTTCTCTCACTCTGATGTATGATCAGGCTCCTTGCATCACCAAGATAAATGAGAAGCAATTTCCCCACCAGTATTAGGAAAGTCTGGATGGGACTCTGAGCATCCTAGTCTAGGGGAAGTTGTCCCAGCCCACAGCACAGGAGTGGGGACTAGATGATCTTAAAGGTTCTTTCCAACCCAGGTCTTTCTCTGGTTCTATGATTCTATGTGTAGTAGTTCTACAGAACTACCAATTTTCCAACCATTGTCAACAAAATTAAGTTTACCAGTTGTCCTGACTGTTCTGTTGGTCATGATGGACTGGCACCAAAAACTGACAGATTTAGTTTGGAGGGGCTGGATTTTCATTTACCAAGGCTTTGATTTTTTCAAATGAGAAAAATTCCATAAGAAAAAGAAGCCATAATACTGTCAGTTGGATAGAAGATAGCACTGCAAACACAAATTGATAGACTGCTTATCCAAGTGAAGCATACAATTAGTTCTGAATACCTTTCTTTCAAAATTATACTAATTGGCAATCTTATTCACCTGAGTTTGCATTTGGCTAAATGACAGAGAATTCTATTAACTGATGCATTTTTTTAAAGTTAATTTTCAAACAGCAGGATTTACTATTTGTGAAAGGCCAGTTTTCTTTCTATAAAAAAAGAGAAAATTATGAAAACCGTTCTTAAGACATGATTCCCATTCCTAGCACACAGTGTTTATCACAAGATTTAGGATTTTGGAATAGGTTTAGGAGTCACAACTCAAGCTATGTAAGCAGCAATATCTCCTGGTATTTTCTTCACCACCTTTTTTGTTGTCTTAGTTCCTGCTTATTTCTTTTCCTCCTCCCTACATGCTGGCACCACTCTGCATCTACTCATGCTGGGAAGCAGCCTTAAGAACTGACAGGGCTTAAAAACCCAACCTAAACTGAACAAACAATAAAACCCAAACAGTAAAAGGAAAAAAAAAAACCAAAAAACCAACTCTTTTCAAAACTTATTTTTCAGGATCTGGGGTTACACATGGGGCAGAACTCCTTTGATCTGCTCCAATCATCACCTCTGCCTGGAAAGAAGGTGTCTGGATTGTCTTCAGACTTCGTAAGTGATTTATGCAAGGAGATCATTTCAGCCTCTCTAGTTCTGCATGACAGATATTCACCCTCTCTGCACTTTGGTAACTGTGCCATTTTCTCCTTGCCCTTGCTATCCCATGACAGTTTGCCACAAGTGGGTTCAAAATTTGATGGTGAAGTCATTCCTTGTAATGTATTTTATTGCCACTGATGAAAACTACAAAAAGTAGAAAAGATCTGCGTTGAGTACTAGATGCTACCTGCAGTGAAGTAGAGGATAAACCCCCAGTACAGGATGGAACTGGCTATTTTCTCTCCAAGCTGGTCTCAATGTCTTCTGTTAGTCTGGAAGAGGACCAGGATAATGAAAAGTTTTGGATTTAGCAAAATAACATCTCTGAGGAACAGTTTTTCAGATCAAAACCTTGGCTTCTGTTTCCCCTCTTAGAACACATGGCCACATGATGACCTATGCCAGGTACTTCCTGGGAAGGTGTGGGGGGGAAAGTTTTAGAGCCTATTTTTAATCCTTCCCCTCAGTGACACCTCATTGTTTCAGACTTGTAGTGATAAATGTGATAATGAGTAATGACATCTATTCATGGAATGTGTGAAAGCAGGTCTGAAATGTCAGGATTTAGCATGAGGAAAATGTGTCTCCAGCAAGGTCAGCTGCATTGACTTACTTCAGCCCATCCCTCATTAAAACACAGCCTGGATTTCTTGTAAGTCTGGGCAGAGCACATTCTCCGTCTCTCTGTCTCCTTCCCCCTGTGCCTGCAGTTTTTTTAGATGGTGCTCAAAGGCCAAATTATGGGAATTTTCAAACTCATTCTTCCCCATTAAAATGCTAATTCTGCCTGTGATTCCTATTGTTTAATCCCTTGAGTGCTCTAGGACACGCAAGACAGAGTGCACATTCTGTGAAAGAGCGCTCACCCCGTGTGTTTCCCCATCCCACTGCCAACAGCCGGCCAGGACAAATGGTGTGGCTTGGCGAGGGGACAAGAGGCTTCAGCAAGGTTCAGCAAACGAGGTGAACCCACTTGTCACGCTGACTGCTTCTGGTGTTAGGTGGATGCACCTCCTCTCCTCCACACTGACTTGCACTGCCCATCACCAGAGCGCCTGAGCGCTTTCTGATACTGCAGCAACCACAGCACCCAACATCTGGCACATCTGGCACATCCTTCTCCTCTCACCCTGCCCCCAGAAAGAGAACCTGTGTAGAGAAAAACCTTTGGTAGAGTTCTTTTATATGAGAGCATGACAGGGAAAGAGGATTGCTTTTAAAGTCTTTATTAGTGTATATGTTGTTGTAAATTTATATGGGGCAGGCGTGGTGGGCAAAAAATGTACTTGGAGCAGAAGGTTATGAAAGGATATGATGGTTCACAGTCTCTGGGGCATTTGGCTCTACAGGGTTGGTAGACTTTTGTGGAAAGCCTTGATATGAACACTGCTGTGCCACAAACTTAAAAGTGCCAACCACAGTCCTGCTGTACTGGAGTAAGACCAAGATTTTGAATCTAACACCCAAAATGCCATCAGCGGTCAGCACCAACAGCAACAAGCTGACCCTGTGTGGGTAACTACTGTTAGATGACATAACTCTGCTTCTCCACTGGTTTTGGTTTAACTTTTGTACACCTTAAGGCACGTGAGACTAGACACTGACCTTTGTTTCCAAAGGAAAATGAAGATTTGACATTTTCTCCTAGAAAACAGGGTCTTTCCACTTATTATGATCAGCAAAGGACTTCATTTGCCACCTATGCATGTGCCTGGCAGAAATAAAGATGCCTTTTTTGCAAGAAGAGGAAAGGAATCACAGATAATGAATTAAAATCTCCATGACTGAACTATTTTCTGGAAGACTGTATTCTCATTTTCATTCTTATACCTATCACTGTAGAAGACATCTTTGTTCTACTGTATAATATTTTGCCTTTTTGGTTACAACCATGATCTAAAGATACAAGTGAGGAAAGGGAGAGGATGCAACATCTATTAAGTCATATAATGTTCTGGGAATTATGCTTTTGGATTTGGCCTTGAGGGATCACAAGTCCAAAAACACCTCCATTTTATTCAACTTTATCAGTTTGTCTAGGAAAATATGTACTTTCTTCCAAAATACTACCATTAAAATCTACTTATATTTTTTGTGACTATATCTAGCTTTTTAGGTCCCCGTTAAACCACTGACAGTTCTTCTTGCTTCTCTGACTTCGGTAATTTCTTTATACTTCCTGAACCATTTGGTTTTTATTCCATAATAAAATTATCATCCATGCTTGGCAGACATTGCCTGAGAAGACTCTGCAATACTTCATACATGCTCACTAGCTAGTTCAAAACTGTATTTTGGCAACACTGAATGGCTTATTGTGTCTTTTTGTTTGCTATACATTAATTTGTTCTGATTATTGCTGCCTTAAATTAACACTCAGGAACTTTGGCTATATCCAGCTAAAACTATATTTGTTCATATGCAAGTAGGCAGATAACAGAGTTTAGTTCTTAGGTTTGAACCTAACTCAAGGAGCTTTGCAACTGGATTGTGTTATTCTCTGGAAATGTGCACTCCTTAATTTTGTGATTTCCTTGAATTTATACATAGGAGAATCCCTTTCTAAGCTGCGTACTTCCCACTGTACAGACCATCCATGTCATCCAGCATCAGGTAATTAACAATAAGGTGATCAGCCTTGCCTTTTAACAATGAAAGATATCCTCTTCTTAAGTTCATCAAGAAGAAAGGCAAGTTACTTAATTAGTATTGTAAGGTCTGGGTAATAGTTTGCCTTCTCTAAGCTTAGGTCTGCCTTTTGAAGATCTCTTTGCTTTTTATCAGTATATTTCAAGAGCAATTATAAGAAAAAAGCCAGAAAATCATGCTTAGCAGTAAATATTGTACATATTTTGTTATTCCACTAAAAGAACAAACATCTGTAAAATTGTTGCATAAAAACATCACCCTTGAAAGACAAAAAATATACAGAATGTTAAACCATCATTTTTGTTGTTGCTATTTCATATGTTTTATTGTAATAATTATCATTCCTTTCCCAATAATTGCAGTTAGGACACGGTAAAAAAATCTGGTAGACACAGATTTTCATCAAATCATCACCCTTGAGTTTGTGTCTAACCCATACTAGTGTTTGAGTTGTCTAACCCATACTAGTGCAACAGGATCTGGCTTTAACATAAATGTACCAGAGACGTTACAGCATGTTATAACTTGAATATATACAGTAGACATTGCTCAATCAAGTCTGTGCTATTTAGTAAGTGCTTAGGGAGACTGTTTACACAAACTGATGGATTCACAATACATTGTCTCCATAATTTCCAATGACTGCACCCCTTGAGTACTATTGTTTGTAGTGTCACAGGGAACAGCCATGTGACTACAATGCCCATGAGGAAGGGGGAAAAAAAAAAAGCAAACCTAAGTTTGCTAACACATCTTTTATTGGTCTAATTCTCTCAGGCCACCTGTTCTGTAGCTGCATAAAACCAAACAGCTGTGAACCCAGTGAACTCCAGGAAAGTGCATGAATCCAGCACTGCAGACCAGGAGCCTGGATGTGACCTAACTCCAGTTTCAGAAACAAAACAAATAAAAAACCAAAGTGGTGTTTGCATGACATTTTTAGCGGCCTGAAAATCTGCCATATCATGTTGCACCTAATCTGCAGCTGACAGCATGTCCTGATCCTGCCCTGCCCTCCCAGCCAGCCCCATGGTACCCCCAGCTCCCTGGCAGAGAACACGGTGCTCTGGCACCAGTTGTGGCAGGTTTTGTTCAGGTCGAGCCAGGTGATTAATTCAGCTCACCTTGCAGCCACACAATCCTTATATCTGCTGCAGGAAAGGCAGAGGGGACACACAGCCAGGCACAAGCAGATTGATGGGGGACATTAGCCCTTTCATTAGCATTTCCCCATTAAATGGGGCAGGTTAACATGAAAATGGATGCTGAGAAAAAGCAACACTTCATTTCCCTGGTGTTTCAATAATCTATATAAAGCACTAACAAATTCCCACACTCACTGAAGTCAAAATAAAACAATGTGGTCACAGGTGAGAATCATGTTTGGTAAACTTTTGAGTGTGAATGTGTCAAAACCAGGGCAGAATGCGAGAAAAAGGTGAAGATATGTTCTAGAGTGCAACAGTATGTATAAAATATTACATATGTGTCAAAACAGAGTGAGATTTTCCATGCACTTCAGTTCAATCTCACAGCCTGGTTAATTGATTCGGATGCTGCTTTAAAAATGTGCTTCCCATTTAAAGCTAAAGAGGGAACATTTGAGACTTCACACGAGTCCCTCAGCATTGACCTCATTCACACATTTTATAAAGTAACCACTCTGACAGCAAGGATCGAAGGACAGGGCCCCAAGTCTTTATGTGAGAGTTCAGCATGTCATTTCAAAGAAAAGAGAGTCCTCTAGCGGAGAATTCTGAGTTTTACTCTCCATGTAGCATTTGAGGGATTTAACTTTTAAGTGGGTTTGTAATGCAAAAAATACCCCAGCTTACAAGTCCATACTGAAGTTACAGTCAACATTTTAAATCCTATAAGTTCATGCTCATTGTCAGCTTCTTTGACAAAGATTCTGGTTCTTTTTACTCGGGCTCTTTTTTTTTTTCTTTTTTTTTTTTTTCTCTGCTTGTTTATTTGTTTTGGTTTGGTTTTAAGGAGATTACAGCTGTATTAAGAATCAACAAATATATACATGCTTTTGTAATCTTATTTTTTCTGTTATTAAAAAAGAAGTGTCATCTGATAATGAAGGGGACGGAATCACTTGTTTTATGTGACTCTCCCAACAACAAGAAGGATCAAATGGAGCGTCGGCAAATTGCTCAAACACTCTTGCAAATAGCAAATATGCTTCCAGGAACAAGAATCGGTTCACAAGTAATGTACCAGTAGCAGAAAGTTAAATTAGCAATGAATATCAATCACAATGAAGCACTGAACCAGCTCTCGATGTGACACAACTTGAAGGGACACAATGTACTTTGAAAGGGCACTGATGTAATAGGATGAGACACGGTGACCTTTGTATGGTTGCCTTATTTGCTACACAGGCAGCAATCAAGCTACTATAAACAGCCCTGAGATTTCGTTCCTGACCTCTCCTGAACATTTTTAATTTAATAACATGTCAGTGGCTTTTACACTGTCCCTTCCTGTTTGGACTGCACAGAGGTGGGGAAAAGAGAGACCCAGACAGATGACAAAAGCCTGATCTGGTGGAGAAAAGATCTTCCCTGTGAAAGACCTCTGTGAGTTACAGGGTTTAGGAGACAGAACCTGTGCTTGTGTCAAGAAGAGGAGCCAAAGCAGCTCAGTTCATATTCTCTTATTTTGCTCTGACATATTTCATCTTAGTCTGATATTCCTGTTACCAGTCTTCTATCTATCTTACACCAGATATGGAATTTCCTGCGCAGGGTGCAGCCTTTATTGTACCAAATGTATCGACAACTCTTAAAAATGTATCCCAAGACTTGCAATTTCTGGAAGTATTTGCAGAGACCAGCTGCCAGACCATAAAATTTCAAAAGAATGTCAGCTTTTATTTAAGGAAAAAAAGGGAAAGTTAAAAAAAGAAAGAAAGAAAGAAAGAAAGAAAGAAAGAAAGAAAGAAAGAAAGAAAAAAAAAAAGTTGAAGTCTCCAAACCTAGAGCGTAAGTGCAAAAATACAGAATATATTACTCTCAGTATGTTTCATACTTTTTAAAGCCCTGTGGCACTTCTCTGAGGCTCGAGCTGTGATTTCTGACTGTCTGGAGCTGCCAGTTCTGTGCCTGTGATAATTTCTCATGTGGAGACTTTATTCTCCACCACACCAGCTCTGGCCACTTCTGAGTTGCAAGGCACAAAGTGAATTTGGCAGACAGCAAGATCTGTCTGTGTGCGTCAATCACGCTTACTAAAATGTCTCTCCTTATTCATTACATCCAAATGCTTTGTGAGTAAACTAAGAGTGAATCACAGAGCAGGGGATGTTCTAGTGGTTGGAGGGCACAGTTTGGCTAGAAAAATGGAGAAGGAACATCTATTTCTCACAGTATTTTTTTCATCCTTGCCTCAATTGCTGAAACATAATCATGATTATGGGAAACATAATCTTCAGCAGTATTCCTGCACATTTGCCTTCCAGTATTGCACCTGTACTATCTCCCTCTTTATTTCTTTCCATGGTAGCCGTATGCAATTGCTCACCTGGGCAGAAGTATTGGAAATCCTGAAAATGCAAAGGCAAAGTAAGTGTAAAGCAGAATTTTTCTTCTAAGTTCAATGATGATTAAATAATATCAAAAATAAAACTTTATAAATATAGTCTTTACATGATTTTTCTTCAACTATATTCCTAATATTTTGCATCCTTTTCTTCTTTCCTATATTCTAGCAGATGGCATCTCTGGGTGTGTGTGCAGAGACACAGGACTCTGGCAGTAACCTGTGTTCAGTCTCATTTGTTGTCATGAAAATTCTCATTAAGGTTAATTTCATCCAATAAGAAAATTGAAACATACCTTGAATTACATGAGATTCCTCAAGTAAATTTTAGCTGGCAACAAAGTACACTGCCATTCCCATGGCTTCTCACTGACTTTTCAGCTCATGAGTTTTCTGGGTTGCATTTCCAAAACTACCGACTTTACTCCAGCAGGCCTCATCTCCCCACTCAAAGCAGGAACAACAGCAATTCTTCATTACCCCATCATTACCTTAATATGCTAAGCTTATGCCCAGCTTAATACTTCATTAGGAATGGAAGGCACACCTAACCTATGGGGGTAGAGAAGGAAAAAGAAAAGGATCTAAGATGCTTTGAATAAATTTGTAGAAAATGTACTTTGAGTTTTTTGAAGTCTAATTGTGCTGTGCTTCTAAGAGACTTTGAGGGCTTTTCCCACGGATCCTCTGAAGACTTGATCACTATAAAGAAGGTAAATTAGATTACAGCATAAAGTGAAGTCTGCATTTGGTGCTTTGGGACTGCTTGTTACACAGTGCCAGAGGTTTCCACAAGAGTGAGCAAGCTGTGAATGCAGCATTATCACAGAAACTAATATAAGCAGACCAGAGCCACTGAGAGACAGCAAAGCTGATTTCAGGTCTTTTTCTCAATTTCTTAATTCGGTTTTCTCCAGTGAAAGATAACCACTACCCCAGCTCTGACTGCTGGTGCCCTAGAAGCACCAGAAAACACTCCTTTGCACTCTTTTAATCCATTGGCTTGCTTTCACCGTTGCCTCCTGGAATGACAGCTTTTCTACAAGCGCTCCTAGATTGAGGCAGAGAAAGAAAAATCAATTTCAGTATGAATGAGGGTTGTAGGCCTGTTTCAGTGGTGGACTGGTGTTGGGGGTCAGGGGTTTTTTTTCCTTTTCTCAGGGAATTTTCTTCCCATTTGTTGTCAGGGAGATGGTGAACTGACAGTGATCTAGAGACCAGATGTGGCTGAATGCCTTACTGTTGGAATAGTTCTGGGGGAGGGAGGAAAACAGGGTGTTTTTGGCAGTTTCTTGGCATGGTGGTGAGCAGAGATGGTCAGTGTTTCTTCACCTTGGACCTCTCCTGTGTGGTGGTTTTCAACACTGCCATGGAGCTCTGCCTGCCGCCAGCTCGTGAGGGAGCTTGCAAGAGAGGAACAGAGTCCCAGCTGCTCCATTGACTGAGATTTCACCAGCTGCCATGCTGAGAAACCATCCCAGCTCATGAGGATGCCTGAGGAAGCTGTCCCCTGCCCCACCAGAGCTGCAATGTGGAAAGCTGCCTGGAGACAGAGCAGCATCCCCACCACACCTCTCCTCTGAGATGAAGGAGAGGATCCATCAAGGACTATCCCAGTGGATGAGAAGGAAGATGATGATGATGACACTGCAAATAGGTATGGGTGAGAAGCCAATTTAATCTTTATTTATGCCTCAACATTGTCTGGGTTTAATGTTTTAAATCCATTTTCTGACATGGGGAGAGAAATTACAATTACTGTACACATGTAGGGAGCCTTAACATGTGCCATGTGCAGAAGGCAGCTCAAACACGTGAGGGGGAGGCTCTACTGGTACCAAAGACACTAATTATACATATATATTTTAAGTCTGCATAGATATTTTCAGAATGGTGGCTCATATGTATTGCTTCAGTTTCAAACTCAATAAAAGAATCTCTGTAAGATACAGTTAGTTAAGACATGTCATATTTTACCAGTACCATTGTAGCTATCAAAATTAGCCTGGCTAGAAATGTAAAAGCTTCATTTTCTAATGAGCAAATGCACAAAATGAAGTATTGCTCAGCTCTGAGCCACAATTCCTTTTTGGAAGTTATTGTAGTTAGACTGAAGAGTTGTTCAATAATTTTTTTATACAGTATTTCAGAAACTGATTTTTTCCTTTTTGGCCATACAGCATGTGTGGGACAAGTTGCTCATGGAGTCTTTTTCTGCTTCTGAGCCTTACTAGTTTAGAATATGGAATCCTTGTTTCACAGAGTTGTATGTTTTGATACGTGAAATAAATTTTTAAAACACTGGTTTAAATCCTTTATTGACCTCAGTTTGCCATCAAAATGCTGCTGCTGAGTTAGTTCTTGTGTGTTTTCAGTCATCAAATTTAATCCAGTAATTCAACTCTCAAAGAAAGATGCTTTTCAGGGACTTAACAGCACAGGGTCATAAGCAGAACATGTAACCCTTTGGTAATAACAAAATTTAAACTCCTTCTCTGTATTGGTAGTGTGACATTGCAATAAAAACCTTTTTTATTGTTGTCGTTTGTCTTGTTTTTTATATATATATATGTATGTATGTATGTATGTATAGTATATATTCCAGTAAAGAGCTGCTATTCCTTTTCCATATCTTTGCCTGGAAGCACTGTCATTTCAAAGTTACAACAATTTGGAGGCAGGGAGTCATCTTTCCATCCAGGAAGGTTCCCACCTTCCTTGGCAGGCATCTATGCTTTAAACCAAGACAACTAATAGGGACACAACTGGGTGCCTCATCATTCCTACCCCAGTCCACTTTCTCCTTAAAAACAGGACAGGCTGTTTCCATGACCTTCTTCTCTTTAACTTTTGCAGATTCTTTAGGTATCTGATCTAGTATGCAAGAGTGAATTTTTTTTTTTATCCCAATAAACCCATAAACTCAGAAAAAACACATTAAGCACACAAAACTTCACATATTTTAATGTATTTCTTGAAACTTGAAGTTATTTCACCAAACTATGTGGTGCTTTACATCACTCCATTTGCAACAATGGTACAGCAGTACAAGTTAGTTTATTAGTAATGCAGAACCCCTAAGTAACATGTATCACCTTTTTATTTCGATTGCCCCTTTGACCACACTAAACATCATCTTTCCTTGATACTGGCAGTCTATAATTATGTATAATGTAATTATATAAATGACACAAGTAATTTTTGGTCAGTCGTGTATTGGTCTTCATAAGACAGTTCTAGGTCAGTTGCTCAAGCGAAGTGCAGAAAATATTGAATGGTTTGAACATGTGTTTCTCTACTTTATGCTGGGAGGACTCACTTTCTGGGGTGCCCCATCCGTATTTCATGTGCTTCTAAAGCAGAGCTGGATTATTCTCAGCTATTATAGGTAGAACCGGGAGCAATATGGAAGATTCTCTCATGCCAGCTCTTACATTTTTGATTTGAAGCCCCTGCTGAGAGGACCTATAAAGGTTATGGTTACAGGAAAATTTCCTCTGGTTTTTAATAGGTAGAAGCATGAGCTTTGTGCATTATGGACAGTCAAATCTGTTTGGGCTGAATCATCAGATCACTGGCAATCATGCTGACCAGCTTCATGCTCACTCTCTCCTCTTGCTAGTCTGACAGTTCATAAACACTTATTCTTTTTTTAATACTAACACAGGGGAAAGAAATGCTTTTTTACTTATGGTTCTTTTTTTCTTTGAATTGCATTCTAATCTTCATATACAACAGGGTCCTGATGTAGTACAGCAGTATTATTAACAAATAATGCAGTTTGACCAAGATGAAGTACATGCAATGAGAAAAAAATTAATGTATCAGGCAATTCTGACAGATTATTAGCTCATAAAGTACATCAACTGCTTGCAATATGTAAAGAAAATGAGTGCCTTACCAATGGTTTTTTGAAGACACACCATCAATCGTTCAATTCCTCAAATATATTATAAAGAAACCAGAATCACAATGTTTTAAGATCACTTGCTGACAAAGGAAGTGAACCCCAAAGTTCAGCCTCTGGCAACAAACAAGGAACTGTGTCCTGTCCCATCCGTCCATCCATCCATCCATCCATCCATCCATCCATCCATCCATCCATCCATCCATCCCAATTCTTCCCCCTCCATGTCCCCACCAGCTGATGAAAACCAAACTTCTGTGGCAGGCAAAATGAATTTAATTAACTTATTTTCTGTCCTCTTCTTTTCCCCTAGTTACAGGGATGCAAAAAACCTCTAAAGTATGACTGCTCTGGGCAAAATATAAATGCTTTGTAATAAAAAAAGAAATGCATAGGTAAGGAATCTGGGCTGGAAAAGTGTCACTGCAAAATGTTATCAGTCTTAAAGCTTATGAGATACGAACTAGAGGAGGTGAGGGGTTTACAAAAGAGGTAATCTCAGATAATCCTTTATGCAGGCAGTGTACAGGGGAGAATTTAATCAGTTCAGAGGCAGCTCATTATTTTTATATAAACAACTTGTTTCATTTCCAGCTAGCTGAGTGCACCTGCTGCTGGGCACTGAAGGAAGCTCAGCAAGGGCACAGATGTTGAGAACTGTGGTAAGGTAACTTCAAATGATTTAATGTCTGTACTGTGAGAGAAGTTAATTTATCATGTGAGAATGAATTCAAAAAAGAACTTCTTACTTCTGCTAATAAAATATCTTCTTGCTAGAAACCTAGTTTCAGTTTTTCATGCAGGCAGCAATTTTTATTAATCTCTACCATTTGACTGACACATATTTCAATTTTCAGATGATTTTTCTGCAGTGCTGGAACAGTATATTAGCTGAAAAATACACTCTGGAATGTGAGTGTAAAGTATGCATCCATTATGCAGCAGCATCAAGGCAGAATTAGACTGCACTTTGAGACAAGATATAGTATCTGTCGCTCCTGTGAATGAGCCTTGATTAAATTAAATTCCCTAGAGGGACAAAGGTTCAAAAGTTCCTGGTTTAATAAAACATACCGCAGAAAATGTGGGAAATAGTCAAGTATGTGAAGCGTTAGCACTGTAAATGGATCTGTTTCTCAAGAACGTGCATTTCCTCTGTACACAGCTACAAATACTTTGTTCTTAAATAAATCAGTGTTTGCACTACTCACAGAATGTGTGTGAAATATCCCCTAGTGGGCATAGGTACAGCTATGTGTACACTTTGAATGAGGAACAGAAATTTCAAGATACCACTGCAAACTGGAAATTCTGGCGTCTTTACCTGAAATATATTTAAAAATATAAAAGCCATATATTGTTTATTTTGCTATTCAGTTCACGGTAACTGTATCCACATTTTCAGCCTTTAGAGAGTCCTTTTATCTTCTCTGAAATTTTCCATAGATAATGCCTCAAAGAAAAGCTGAACTACTTGTAGCTTGGGAAGATGATGGGAGGTAATTATCAGAGTTCAGGGTATAGTTTTCACATGAGCATTTGATAGTGTTGAGCAAATATAAAACCATTACATAAACCAAATTTTGTAAATTACATTATTATATAAACCAAAATACAAAATCATTCCAGGTCCTTGGAATGGAGGATGACCTGCTCAGAGACAGCACTGATGATCCTCATGCTACAATACTTGGATGGAAGGAGATGACAGAGGTTTGGGGGTTTAACCATCTTAACTGAAACTGTGGCCAGTTGTAGTGCAGGTTGTTGAAACTTTCCTGATTTTACCATATTAAGGATTCAGATTGTTTGGTAATGTCTTCTGGGGAAAAAAAAAAACAACTAATTGTTTTGATAGAAGAAATAGCACTTCGAACTACTCTTAATTTTCATGAACTGCTTTTCAAACTTGTTCATGTATCTGAATTTTGAGTCAAGTGGTTTGAGGAAAAAAAAAAGTTTATTTCTCTTTCTTGCCAAGACACAAAAATCTCACCCAGAACAGCCACCATATAGAAGCAAAATTCCTTCCATGGGCTTGTATTGAGACACACCACCACCAAACACAAGAACTAAGTGGATAATTTTATACGCCTTTTTGATGTACATTTCCACAATTCTTTATCCTTTCAATGAGTATAGGAGTGCACCTTCAGAGGGAAGGATAAAACCAGCAGATTCATCTTCCACAGAAGAGCACAAATGATCACCACATCCACTGTGAATTCTGTCAGGACATAGTCAGCACTATCAGGTCTTAATTGTTCTGACCAGCTTCCCTGCAACCAGCCTCCTCCTCACCCCCCAGACCACCCTTGCCCCTGTGGATCCAGGTTCATGTCACCACCTTGTCTCTAATCCTGTCTCACTCCTCGGGCCCCTGGATGGCCCTGACCTTGGTTCATGCCCTCTCCTGTGTCTGGGCTCCTGACAGATGCTGTCACAAGCCCCTGGCTCTGCCAAACCCAGCTGGTGAGGGTATTGCCTGTGTTGGAGCTACCCTTGGCCCCTGGCTCATCCTCCCTTGGGAGCAGCCCCACTGTCACTGTTCTCTGACAAACAAGACAAAAGTTTACTGAACTTACAGCAAGGTAAGTTCTGGATAATCATCAAGAAAATTTCCCAACTGTGACCTTTTTTAAGGTCCCTTCCAGTCCTAATTTCCCTGAACCCATGAGGTGCTTGCAACAGCCACAACTGAATCTAAATTCATTGGTTATAAAGCTAAGAGATTTCAGTTTTTTGTTGTTTTTTTTTCTCCTGAGTGGCTCCAGGGTGTATTTGCATGGCTCTTCACAATTACAACTGACACCTCCTCTTCAAAACTCCATGGAATTGCTGCTCTGCAGCAGACCTGTAACTGATCTTGTAACAAAATTTCAGTTAGCTGTCAGCTTTGGCACCATTAGTGGTCCCACTAACACAGCAGCTCCTCTTTAGATTTTCTCACAGAATACACGTGGATCTGCAGACAATCTGGTCTTGATGCCAGTAAGTGCATCTTGAGACTTTTCTATCCACCACTAAGGTATATTCTGGCCATCTTCAGAAAAAAAAAAAAAAAA